>CM055109.1:46917894-47102183 GCA_029204225.1 Diphasiastrum complanatum
CCCCCCCCCCCCCCCCCCCCCCCCCCCCCCCCCCCCCCCCCCCCCCCCCCCCCCCCCCCCCCCCCCCCCCCCCCCCCCCCCCCTTTCTCTCTCTCTCTCTCTCTCTTCATTACATTCATGCAATTGCATGGACTTTATGCATGCCATGTTTTTGAGGTACTCAAAACATCAACAAAACTTCTTCCATGCATGTGACCTCCAAGCCTTTTTTTCCAAGCAATGCGCACACACACACACACATGCATATATACACATATGTGTGTGTGTGTATATATATATATACATATACATATATGGGTGTATGTATATATTTGTGTATATATATATATATATACACACACACATATATGTGTGTGTGGGTGTTCATATAAATTAGAAAACAAACCTTTATCAATAATAGTTAATATAAGCAAAATCAAAATTATTATAACACATAAATTTTTTGCTTAAAAAAACACATTTATATATGTGTGAGCAAGCTCTCTTCAAAATTTTACATTCCACTATCATATCCTTGTTCAAATGATCTATAAGGGTTCTCCGCACAATACATTAGTCATATGCATAACAATAATAAATAAAATGATAATAACAATATATAATTGCTAGACTACAAAAAAAGTATAATTGATTTAAGTGAAAGACATGTAATTTTCTCACCAGACTTGGACTTGGACTTGGACATGCTAGTAGTCAATGTTTCACGTGTGATGAAAAAAATTATTATGTAAAGAAGTTGGCCTATTTGAAAAACCCTTAGGTTCTTAGAGGCTAGGCTTCTAAGGTCATTATGTCACAAACTATGGATGCTACCGTTAACACTAGAGTTGTTTTCAACACAAAAGTGTGCATCAAACTCATGCTCACTTGTTGAACTAGATGTAAAAGTGTGCACAAAAGTGTGCATCAACCATGCTCCCGTGTTGAAAAATATAGATATTAATGTGTCAACATTCAATTCTATCAAGTTTATGTGCAAGTGGACTTGCTTACATATAAAATTTAAAGATGGTAAAAGAAAGTTTCCATCTAGATTGATAAAAAAATTCCATCTAGATCCATAAGAAAATGGCCTAGAAAATACCTTTTTTTATAGCTTGAAATATAACTAATTTGTGCTATTATTTTGTTTGTAAATGCATTAATGCAATGAAATTATATTGGGTTTTTCTTTTTCATTTCTACATAAATACAGATGCATTAAATTGTTGTGGTGTGTTATTAATTCTGCCTCCAAATGATTTCTAGATTGAATTTGCTATAGTCATATAGTAATATTTCTAAACTAGACAATCGTAAAAAAAAATGTAATCAAAGATGTGGTACTACACATTCGTGAAAAAATTAGATCCAAAACATGCTTAATGGATCAACAAGATCTAGAGGTAAATTTGGTTGCACATCTAGTTCATCAGCAATGTAGAAAATCATGCATCTAACATGGTAGAAGATGGAAAAACATGCAAATTTAATTAAAATCACTATGATCCAATATAGTACTATCCATGTCCGTACAACAGCAGTAGTACATCAGCTTTCACACGTGTGAACTCAAGAACAACAAGAAAATTAGCATTCTACACATTAGAAATCAAGATATCAAGAGGAGAAGAGCTAGAAGAAGACAATAGCATAGAAGATGAATGTTCTCCAAACAAAGAGAGAATTCTTGAATACATTCTCCATGCTGGTACAGATATTTATAGCAACAAATGTGTCATTTGGTCACTTGCCAAAAATTGTCCTAAAATAGTAGTTTCTAGGTACTTCACCAAAATACTAAATCTTCATGACTAGATGCAATGTATCTCATCTAACCAATAGAAATGGGTCCAAAACCAACCTTATCAACTTGTCTACTTATTAAAAATAGCAAGAAAACTATTCTTAGGCCTTATTGTTTGTATGCCGATGAGAGGCCTCTAGAATCATTTGAGGGAGTAGATTCGATATTTGTTGCGTATGTTACACCCGTAGAGGTGCGTAGCCATCCGTCGTATAGGACCCCTGAAGAGGAGTCAAGATCGGCCAAGGTTAGAAGAATGAGACGTAGATATGCTACTAAGAGGAGGTATTGGGATAGGCTACCTGTGACAATGAGAGATAGAGAGGAAATCGAGAGAGTTGAACCGAGTTCAGTGGAGTTTGGTACACTTGAGGAAGTGCAGAGCCACCCTTCATATAAGACCCCTGAGGCAGAGTCTAGATCTGCTAGAGCTAGAACGATGAACTGTAGAATGAATGCGAAACGGAGATTTTTGGGTAATATGTTGCCTGCACATTCTGTAGGTAGGTTGTTTGAGGTGGCTAGATCTCTTGGTAGACCAACGTGTCATGATTTGGGGGGGATGGAGTTTGTTTGTAGTCATTGTTCGGCCCTAAGATGGAAAGCAGAAAGAAATAGCTCTTTCTGTTGCATGAAAGGCAAGGTGTGTTTGCCTTTGATGCCATCACCACTCTTTATCTCCTTAAATTGTACACGTCTTATGATGACGTTGGAGCTCATTTTAGAAGACACGTTCAGAGTTATAATAACTCCTTGGCCTTTGCATCTCTTGGGGTGCACCTAGATAGATCCACTGCCAACTCCATAGGCGGCGCGTGGCTAAAAGCATGGTTTGGTGGTACAACATGTACTTTCAATGATAAAAATGCACTTTTGTATTATTATACACTATTTTCCACTAATACTTTTGACTTGCAATAACTTCTTAACCGTACCACGGAAGTATGTCATCTAACATATCATTGGAAAGCGCTCGTCAAGCGCTTTCTAACCACCAAGCTCTGTTAAAATTGGACTTACCAGTAAAAAGTTATGTCATTTTTAATGTGGACTCAAAAAATTATGATTAATAAAATCCCCATACTTTTGACTCGCCATATCTATTTAACCATAGCTTGGAAGTATGTCATGTAACATATCATTGAAAATCATTCGTCATGCGCTTTCTAACGCACCAAGCTTTGCTAAAATTGGACTTACCATTAAAAAGTTATGTCATTTTTAATGTGGACTCAAAACAATTATGTGTAATAAAATCCCCAAAAAGTGAAATTTACTACCCAAAAGGTACAATGAAAAATGGGTTCTTTTTTTGTACCACCAAACCATGCTTTTGGCCACGTATACATTTAGAGTGTCTGGCCGGTTGTATCACCATATTGGTGGTTTCTCACCCTTAGATAGACCTTCATTTTCACAGATCTACATCATGGATGGTGATGATTTGCAATTAGATCAGAGATTATCTCTGGATCGACCTTAAGGCGTGACGTTCTCTCCCTTTTGCAAAGCATGATAACGGATGTGAATCCATTTGCGCAACGTTTTAAGAATGTTACTCGAATCATGCGAGAGAATGTCACAAAGGATATTTGACTTCGCATAGTGTCTGGTTGTTCACAGAGTAGAGAAAATAGACAGTTCAATGCTCCTACGAGCAATGAGATTGCAGTGCTTATGCCTATAGATGATACCTCGAGTGACGAAATGCATGACATCATATTGCACTCCATTCAAGATGGTTTGCAGCATATCACAGAGCGTCATTCATTGTATGATGCCTTGCATTTTGTCCTCCTCTTTCCTTACGTACCAATGGGTGGTATCAGGGAACTTCACATATGTGTATGAGAGATGCCACACGAGGTGATGATGATGATGACAGATGTGATGGTATACATTCAGATGCTCCTGAAGAGCAATTAGAGGGAAACCATAAAGTTTTCACCATTCGAGAGTTTTACAGCTACCATTTACAGGTACGAGCAGAGCATGTTTCACCTATACATTTGGGTGGAAGGTTGTTGCCAGAATATGTGTGTGACATGGTAGCAAAAATGGTGCAAAACAACATGAACTACATCTATAACAATCGAGATAGATTGCGTAGAGAGATTCGCAGTGGCATCGTTGATGCCTTTGGGGCTCATTCCGCCAACGACATAGGGCGCGAATAGTCCTTCCATCATCTTATATTGTTTCATCGCGTCATATGCATCAGCAGTACCAAGATGTTATGGCCATCGTTAGAAATTTGGGTTCTCCCGATTTGTTTATCACAATGACAGTGAACCCAAATTGGTCATAATTGAGGAGAGAGTTGAGATTTCAACAGACACTTGTAGATAGGCCTGATTTGGTGTCAAGGGTTTTTAGCATGAAGCTTCAACACTTGATTGATTTGTTGAAGAAGGATGGGATATTTGGGCACATTATAGGAAGGCTTCATGTTGTAGAGTTTCAGAAGAGAGGATTGCCCCATGCCCACCTATTGATTATATTGGAGGAGCGGAGCAAGCCCATCATTGTTGGAGATTATGATCGTATCATATGCGTAGAGATCCCTGTGAGGGGGGATGATCCGGAGTTGTACGAGATAGTGAGGACCTGTATGATGCACGGCCCATGCAAAACATCTTTCCAAATGCACCGTACATGAAGGATGGAAAGTGCTCAAAGAACTATCCAAGGAATTTTGTTGATGAAACAACGGTAGTGAATGGGTATCTTTCATATAGGCATAGAGACAACAGAGACAAGGTGAAGTCACATGGAATAGAATTAGATAATAGGTGGGTAGTACCATACAACAGATGGTTGACAATACATTTTCAGTGTCACATCAACGTAGAGATATGTGTACATATACATAGCATGAAATATTTGTACAAGTACATGTACAAGAGGGACCAGACATGATTACGGCAATGGTTGTGGAGGGTGGTGGTCAAACAGTTGTGCCAGTCAATGAGATAGAGCAATTTTTGAATGCTCGATATTTCTCTGCGAGTGAGGCTTGATGGCGACTATTTGGGCTTTATGTGGGTGCTCATAAGCCAATTGTGACTCGACTGACAGTTCATCTGGCTGGACATGACTTGGTTTACTTTATTGAGGGAGCCGATTTAGAGGAGGTTGTAGAAGGTCATGCGAGTACCACTTTGACAGCTTTTTTTGAACTGAATAGAAGTGGCGATTCGGAGGCTCGAGAGTTGTTGTACCAAGACTTGCCACAGTTTTACGTTTACAATAGGAGAGGGCAAAAGTGGACCCATAGAAATCAATGCACAGTCCATTTCGGCCATTGGATGTATGTATTTTGTCCATCCGTCTGAAGCAGAGCGATTTTATTTGCATGTAAGAGGTGCAACAAGTTTTGAGGACTTGCGCATATTTGACGGTGAGTTGTTTTTGTCGTTCAGAGATGCTTGCAAGCATAGACTTATTATCAATGATGCGATGGAATGGAGTAACTATCTGCTGGAGGCGGTGTCATGGGGGACTCCGTCGCAACTTTGTTTCATGTTCGTTGTACTTCTTTTGACATGTACCCCTTCTGACCCATTAGATCTTTGGAAGAGTATAGAGCCCCATTTAGTAGAGAATTATGCAAAGGAGTTAGGACAGCCAGTAATGTGCGAGACCATTACTATGAGTCAGATTATGGTAGATAGGGCTCTCACATGCAGGCATCGGGAAAGTCGTTGACAAATTTTGGCTTCACACTTCCCGATAGAGATGTCAAATTTTCTCCACTATTTCGTGAGGAGGTATTTCTTGATGAGACCCTTTTAGAGGTAGAGGCTGACATCGAGAGATTGAATGTAGACCAGCGCATGATTTTTTATCGTGCAGTACATGAGCATGTGGTACGAAGAGTGGGTGGAGTGTTCTTTGTAGATGGTCTGAGTGGTATGGGTAAGATGTTTCTCTATAGCGTCATGTTGTCGTACGTGCACGCACAAGGTTGGATAGCACTGGCAGTTGCATCATCAGGGATCGTTGCATTGTTAATGAAAGGTGGTAGGACCGCACACTCTAGATTTGGATTCCTCCAACGGAATTGAATGAAAGCTTGACCTGCAACATCTCAAAACAGTCTCCGTTAGGTAAGCTTTTGATGGCATGTCGACTCATTATTTGGGACGAGGCTCCCATGGTATATAAGTATGTCATCGAGTGTGTGGATCGGTCTCTACGGGACATATTGGGTATTGATACTCCATTTTGGAAGGATTCTGATCATTTTTTGTGGTGATCTCTGTAAGGTGCTCCCGATGGTACGACGGGACATTCGTGCACATATTGTGAGTGCTTCATTGAAGTGTTCACGTTTGTGGAAATATATGGAGGTGCACAAATTGTCAACAAACATGTGCGTTGTGGGTGTGGAGGGAGCCGATAGAAATGAGCAGTTGAGGTCTGCAGAGTATTTGTTGAGTATTGGAGATGGTCGCGAGCCCACATTCGTGCAACGTGGTTTGGATTTGATTTCTTTACTCTTACAACATCCCAAGAATTTGGATTACCACAACAAATTACTATAGCATTCCATCAATTTTTATTACAGGTGATTTCAAAACAACAGTACATATCATGCCAAAATTTAATCTGCAATACATAGCATTGCAGGGGAGTAGGATGCATGGGGTCCCTCACCCATGCACAAAAGCTATGTAAGTTTATATATATATACTAGTAAAGAGTGCTCGTCGTTGGCAGGCAACGGCGGGCGTGCGCCAATGGTGAGGGACGTGCGTCGATGGCGGACTTGCATGTGCGCATGCCCTAATGGCTTTGTGTGTGTGTGTGTGTGTGTGTGTGTGTGTGTGTGTGTGTGTGTGTGTGTGTGTGTGTGTGTGTGTGTGTGTGTGTGTGTGCGTGCGCGCGCGCGCGTGTGCGTGCGTGTGTGTGTGTGTGTGTGTGCGCGAGTGTGTGTATGTGCATGTGTCGTGTGTGTGCCATTTCTTTCTCTGTAGCATGCTAATAAATCTTTTATTATTATTATGAAAACAAACCCTTGGAAAGAATTGTAGATTTTCTTTTCTAAGAAAAAGAACCCTTGGAACATACCAATGCGTGAAAGACCACAAACGCCGCCACAACAGTTTCAGAGCCACCCTTGAGGAGTTGGGGACCATAATTGGAGATGAGGACAACATAATAAGAGACTGAGACCACTGCAAGAACCACAAGGATCATGCATCATGACAGATCCCACAACTCGGAGGCCAGTACAAAACTTGAACACGTTCCAATGCCATCAAAAATCGGGGCCTGAAGACAATCCCTATCACAACTTGGAGGCCAGTACAAAACTTGAACACTTCCAATGCCATACTGTTTCGACATACTATACCCCCCATCCTGGTCAATTTTCTATGCCCTAAAAAGCCATAACTTTTGGCATCAGAGACAGGGAGAGCAAAATTATTCTGAGGTCTTCGATGGATGAGCTCTCTATCGATGTTCGAAGACCTATATACGGGCTTTTGGTGTGGCATGTCCTGTTCCCATATATACGGGCTTCTAGTGTGGCATGTCTTGTTTCCATATAGTCTTGCCGATGCCCGTTTGCGAGGTGGCCAAGTATGGAAAAAAGTCATGCGTATCAGTTGCCTGCCCTAAATCCCGGTTTGAGCAACTCAGCTTCTGGCCCTTGACGGATGTGGTGGATAGGTACAATGGACTCCCATGAACAGTTTCGACGTACTATACCCCCCATCTTGGACGATTGTGGGCAATTTGGCCAAAGAGTCAGTTTTCTATGCCCTAAGAGTATGTATCCTTCAATAGTATTCATCAAGTGTCAAATCAGAATTTTCCATGTGAAAGTTGTATTATCAACAAGCATGCTAGGAGTCCATTTATTTCTGATATAGTTCATACTTCTAGAGGTTTGCTAGATCTTGTACACAATGACATTTGTGGCCTGATGCAGACTGCTTCCATAGGGAGAGCTCTCTAAGGTCATTAATTGTATTAATTTACGTTGATGCAACACATGTTTTTGACTTTCTTGATTTTTTAAGTTCTTCTTTAAGACTTCTCCTAGGCCATATCTAGAATGATATGACACCTATTGGAAACTCGTGTAGTTTCCTATTAAAAGAGAGAGAAATAGATGGATAGAAAATTATCTCCAAGAAACATCTATTACATTGATTCCAGGAGGAATCCATAAAATGTGTAGATAAAAGGGAACAGGACATGCCACACGATAAGCCTGTATATAGGTCTTCGGATAGTGATAGACGGCTCGTCCATCGGAAACCTCAAACTAATTTTGCTCTCCCTGTTTTTAATGCCAAAATTTATGACTTTTTAGGGCATAGAAAACTAACCCCCGTGTCCAAACTTCCTGCAATCGACCAGGATGGGGGATATAGTACGTCGAAATAGTTCATGGGAGTCCATTGCACCTCTCCACAACGTCCATCGAGGGCCAGAGGATGAGTGGGCTCAAACCAGGGTTCCCCGCAGGGCAACCGATATGCATGACTTTTTCTCGTACTTGGCCACCTCGCAAACGGGCATTTGAAAGACTATATGGGAATAGGACATGCCACACGGGAAGCCTGTATATAGGTCTTCGGAGAGTGACAGACGGCTCGTCCATCGGAGACTTGAAACTAATTTTGCTCTCCCTATCTATGATGCCAAAAATTATGACTTTTTAGGGCATAGAAAACTAACTGCAATCGACCAGGATTGGGTGTATAGTATGTCGAAACAGTTCGTGGGAGTCCATTGCACTCCACAACGTCCGTCGAGGGCCAGAGGATGAGTGGGCTCAAACCAAGGTTCCCCTCACTTGGCCACCTCGCAAACGGGCATATGAAAGACTTTATGGGAACAAGACATGCCACACAAGAAGCCTGTATATAGGTCTTCGGACAGTGACAGACGGCTCATCCATTGGAAACCTAAAACTAATTTTGCTCTCCCTATCTATGATGCCAAAAATTATGACTTTTTAGGGCATAGAAAACTACCTGCAATCGACCAGGATTGGGGGTACAATATGTCGAAACAGTTCGTGGGAGTCCATTGCACTCCACAACGTCCGTCGAGGGCCAGAGGATGAGTGGGCTCAAACCAAGGTTCCCCTCACTTGGCCACCTCGCAAACGGGCATATGAAAGACTTTATGGGAACGAGACATGCCACACGAGAAGCCTGTATATAGGTCTTTGGACAGACGGCTCGTCCATTGGAAACTTGAAACTAATTTTGCTCTCCCTATGTATGATGCCAAAAATTATGACTTTTTAGGACATAGAAAACTGACTCCCATGCCCAAACTGCCTGCAATCAGGATGGGAGATATAGTATGTTGAAACAGTTCGTGGGAGTCCATTGCACCTCTCCACAACGTCCGTCAAGGGCCAGAGGATGAGTGGGCTCAAACCGAGGCTCCCCGCAGGGCTACCGATTTGCATGACTTTTTCTCGTACTTGGCCACCTCGCAAATGGGCATATGAAAGACTATATGGGAATATGACATGCCACACGAGAAGCCTGTATATAGCTCTTCGGACAGTGATAGACGGCTCGTCCATCGGAGACCTCAAGCTAATTTTTCTCTCCCTATTTCCGATGCCAAAAATTATGACTCTCGTGCCCAAACTGCCTACAATCGACCAGGATGGGGCGTATAGTACGTCGAAACAGTTCGTGGGAGTCATTGCACCACTCCACGATGTCCGTCGAGGGTCAGAGGATGAGTGGGCTCAAACCAGGGTTTTGGTTAGGGTTCCGCTCTCTCATCTCCGAAACGTGTTTAAGAGTCAACTTCAATGAGTCGGTGCGGACAATTGTCATGCCAGTTTAGGGTGATGCCACAATCAAAACCAATAAGTTTTGTGGTCTGCTACTTGTATTTTGAAATGGATTTTGATTCGGATGCTTGAGTTATCCAATACGTGCTACATTGCAAAATGTCCACCTATTTTCATTTCATGTGTTGGTAGTGTGCATACTAGCACCAAATGACTAATTTCGTAAAATCACTGCAAAATGGGCTCAGCTAATCTTCAACTGACTTGAAACTAGGCTACGAACATGTCAAAGCTGGTTGCCCGATATTCTTGTCAGTATAATTGCAGGCAACTACACTTGTCCTTTTTCCATACTTCGACAACTCACAAACAGGCATCGGTGAGCCTATATGGGAATAGGACATGCCACATCGGAAGCCTGTGTATAGATGGAAGCCTGTATATAGGCGGAAGCCTATATATAGGAGGAAGCCTGTATATAGGTTTTCGGACAGTGACAGACGGCTCGTCCATCGGAGACCTCAGACTAATTTTGCTCTCCTTGTCTCTGATGCCAAAATTTATAACTTTTTAGGGCATAGAAAATTGACTCACATGCCCAAACTGCCTGCAATCGCCCAGGATGGGGGGTATAGTACGTTGAAACAATTCGTGGGAGTCCATTGCACCTCACCACAACGTCTGAATGAGCCACTTGCAGCTACTTGGCTGAATGGGTGGAGACATTGACCCACTCCCACTTTGAGCATTTGGTATCCATTGTGTGCCAATTGTTATGGCAAATCAATGTACTCAACTTTATCAATTTGCTATCCAAAACTTAGTTCATTACAATATTTAGAAACAAAAATTGTGGACTCAAACCTGTTGAAATTTGCAGACACTAAAATGTAGGCTCATACTTGCAAAATTGTAAACACTTTCATCAACCACAATATTGTGTGAATTTTCGATGGCTGTATACCAAACAATGTTCCAAAGGTCACAGCAATCACAAACTGTAAACTACAACAAAAAATCGACACAAATAGTTATCAAGTATTGTTCAAAATATGTAGACTGTGTCTTAAGAGCCAGTTACTATCCTTCCAAATCAACATAAGCCTCATCATCAATGGAAACACATTTTTTTCGAGTCCTCTGCATTGTTGTATGTTCCGAGAAGTCCTCGTGCATCTCTTCCATTGATTCAGCATAACAAGGCCAATCACTAAAACATATCAAAGTCATGCTAGCTATCACAACTAGAAGCAAGCTGAAATCACTAAACTGAAATGCTTACTATGCTCATGGGGAGCCCAACTCAATAGCATCAGGTCCAAACTCAAGCAGCACGATATTTTCATCCAACAAAGGTCCTCCAACGACTTCTCTTTGACTCTAGGACTACCAAGAAGTTTAATAAGTGTAAGTGAACGACAAAAAACATACCCACAAAATTCAATCAAGTACAATACTTACTACAAGTTAGGCGATTGTACCTCTATTTTCTTTCACCCAAGCTATGCACTCCTCATCCTCGTCCATACCAAACGAATGAACACCTGCCTTCCGTGCAGTTAAAATAGAAGTCCCGGAACCAATAAGTAAATCCACTGCTACCCCGCCCTCAGGGTAAAAAGCAGTCAATAAAAATAGCATAAGATATTCATTGTTCTCAATGCCACCCCTGACTAGCTTTTTCGTCTTTGCATCCATGAACCACTCCAAATGGGGAAGGTAATTTGTCCACATATCACTGTCCACACTCATCAACACAGAATCAAATGTGGTTACATGATCATGGTAGATGCAGGGCATTGATTCTTTTCTTGATAGAAGGTAAATATCCATAAAATGCATCTGCACAAAACAGTTATGTTATGTTAATCCATTCAGCATGCGATATTAAACTCCATGAACATGAACAATTGAAGCAAGCAATCTTTAATTTTATGGTCATCTTTAAAATACAAAAAACTATTCAACCAGCAAATACTTTAAATAGAATCTTAACTTCCGTTTAGACCATCCTCCCCTCTACTAAATTTCTCTATGCCCCTCAACATAATCATCCACACGTGTAAGACCGAAAATAGCAATTATGGATCATTCTACACATAAAATTGCATGCAATCACCAATATAGTGCACCAATGGATAGTAGAACCCAAGAGAACCATGTATAAGCACGAAATGAGATAGAGAAGAGAGAAGATCCCTCTCTCCACGAGTTACATCCTTTTATAACAGGTCCAAACCCTATTTGGCCACTTGGCTTTCCCTCCAAAATGCTAACCCTACTATTTTTGGGTCTAGATTCAATGTACCCAACTATTCAAATTTGAATCTCCTAAAACTCGCCTCCAAACTTTCCCACACTTTCAAAAAGTGTTTATTCAAATGAAATTTAGACTAATGAACTTTGAAAAGTTATTCTCTAAGTCTAAAACAAGTTTTGGCCTCAATATGCCAAATATGGAAATATTGACAAAATGATCAAACTAGTTGAATCTTTCACACTCCCTCTAACTAGACTTTGATAGCACTCCAAGTGATGTCCTATGTTTCATGAACAAGTCCTTTCCTAATGCTTTGGTGAAGATATCAGCTACACATTCCCTTGAAGACACATGTTGAAGCTCCACCTCCTTTGCAATGACTTGCTCCCACAAAATGATATTGCACCTCAACATGCTTGCTCCCACAAAATGATATTACACCTCAATATGCTAGCATGAAAGATAGGATTGGTTGCCAACCTTTGGGCTGATTGATTGTCACAAAAGATGATTGGGCTCTCTGAAAAATCCAACAAGTGAAAATCCTTGATCATCCTCTTGATCCATACCATCTCCTTTGTGCAATGTGTAAGAGCTTTGTACTCGGCCTCAATAGACGACAATGAGATAGTGGCTTGTTTCTTCGACATCCATGATATAGCTCCATCACCTATGAAAATACAATTTCCTATCCATTACATCTCTAGCACAGTCCGAATCTGAAAATCCAAAAATATTAGGTGATGATCCCTCATACGATATGCCAAAATCTTGAGTTCCAATGATGTACCTCAAAACTTGCTTTCCTAGCTTCCAATGCTCCTCACTAGGATTGACTCGATCTTCCAACACAATAGCTTAGATATGGTCTAGTAATGGTCAGATAGATGAGTGAACCAACTAGCTTCCTATAGAGAGTAATGTCCTCGAAGGATCTTTCATTAACTCTTATACTTAGCTTTACATGAGACTCCATAGGTGTATCAATAGCTTTTGCATCTACCATATGAAATCTTTCTAGAATAGAACTAGCATACTTCTCTTGACAAATGAAAGTAGATTGAGAAGATCTAATGACTTCTATTCCCAAAATGTAATGCAAATTACCAAGATCATGCACCTCAAACTCCTTCTTAAGAGCATTCTTGATATCCTCCACATCTTGATTGTCTCCACCCCTCAAGATGATATCATCCACATAGATTAGCAAGATGGTAACATCATTTCCAGCAAGCCTATAATAAAGTGAATGATCATACTCACTCATAACAAAGCCTTGAGAGAGTAAAAAAGTGTTAACCTTAGCATACCAACTCCTTGGTGCTTGCTTAAAGCCATAAAAACTCTTTTCTAGTAGACACACATGATTTGGCTTTGTTGATGAAATGTAGCTCTCAGGCTGCTCCATGTACACTTCCTCCTCAAGATCACCATTCAAGTAAGGACTTCTCTTCTGTTGAACAATTCGGGGGTTGAACGGGCAAAATGTCGTATCGTGCGATGTTGCATTGCATAGATGGCAGAATCTATGTGTCAGTCTCAGATTTTGTTTTAGGACTGGACACTCATTCGTTGTATGGTTTTGCATACACACTGGACACCATACATTCTCCCATCTTGGATACTATAGTTGGTTCGGTTTTGGGTGATGTGGCGTTAGTGCTATAGCTCCTTGTAAGGCTTTCAGTTTCTGGTCAAACTGTGTCGTAAGTTGCTCCATCTGTTGTTTGTGTAATTTTGTCATTTGCTCCAACAGCAGTTTTGTGGATAGAGCAGATGCGTTTGATGATGATGATGCGATCGAGGGAGTAGAGGTGTGGGTGGATGGATATTCGTCGTCAGATCCCTCAACCTCTTCCTTGATGGCATCTTCCATAGCTTCTTGCAGAGTAGCATACTGCTCCCGTCGTTTCAGTTCACTTCTGATGCTTCATGGTAGTCCGACTAGGAACCGCATGATCACCGCATGATCGGGAGTTAGAGCTACACTGCACTCAGATCGTAAGTGTCTGACTCGTTCAATATAGTCCATGACCCTTTCTCGTTTTCCCATCCTGACCTTGCTCAGCAGGAGAAACGGATCTTCTAGGAACTTTCTTGGTTTAAAGCACGTAATGAGAGCCACTTTAACCGCTGGGAGGACATAAGGAACAACATTAGCTTCTCCGCAGGTGTCCATTCGCCATAGATTTGGGATCTGATGATCCATCGTATTTTGGTCTTTCCATCCATGGTGCTCTCCGGACTGCTTGCAAGAAGGCGACAGCTACGGGTTGGTGTTGTAAAGCTACCTTTACAAGCTTTACTTCCGGCGCCACTGGCGCCAGCATTGTCCCCAGCGCCAACAACGCCCTTGTTGCTCCCGGCGCCATTGATGTCGGTGCCGCTCCCGGCACCACTGTGACCAGAATCCAGCCGACGCCAAGATCCTATGGCTGAAAATCTTTATTCGGTTCTAGCGAAGTCCAAAGAGCTCAGATCGATGCGCAATCATCTCACACGATCTAGGCATGATTAAAGGAAGCCTGGGGATCAATAAATCTTAGAGAGAGAAAACGTGCTTTACCAGCCTGGGTAGAGTACTTGTATGAGGGGAGGTGGCGAATCCCACCAATACTATAGGGGAGTGCGGGTTGCGGCTCAGGGCGAGCTCACAGAAAGGCGTTTGTCACCAGTTAATAAGGTTCTTGGGTTTTACGTAAGCGATATAAAATCTACGCTTTTCTCAGACAAAGAGATATTTTCAAGTTATGTAATTTTTCAGTACAAAGAGCTGAGCCTCTAACTTGTGGTGTGCCAGGTTCAATGCTAATAAAAAGTGGCCAGTAAATTGAGTACTGTGCCAAGTAGCTTAAATGTATAGTTATTTTAATTGGGAGACACCTTTACTTAAATCTGACATCTGATGAGGACATCAGATTTTATAAAGGTGGGGTGGATGTTGTAAAGCTACCTTTACAAGCTTTACTTCCGGCGCCATTGGCGCCGGCATTGTCCCCGGTGCCAACAATGTCCCTGCTGCTCCCGGCGTAACTGGCACCGACGCCGCTCCCGGCGCCACTGTGACCAAAATCTAGTCGGCGCCAAGTTCCTATGGCTGAAAATCTTTGATCGGTTCTAGCGAAGTCCAGAGAGCTCAGATCGATGTGCAATCACCTCACACGATCTAGGCATGATTAAAGGAAGCCTGGGGATCAATAAATTCTAGAGAGAGAAAATGACTTACAAGAGATAGAAAATCCTAGAAAGAGAAAATGTGCTTTACCAGCCTAGATAGAGTACTTGGTATGAGGGGAGGTGGCGAATCCCACCAATACTATAGGGGAGTGCGGGTTGTGACTCAGGACGAGCTCCAACCAAGTCTCAGTCTCCCTTGTTCGAATGTAGTCCTGGCACTCGCCTTGGCATGCCAGGGCCCCGGAGACTAGGGTCGGTCACTGTAGCGCAGGCATCCCAAAGGCAGCCGGGAACCACGACTTAGCTTCCCCAGTTCTGAAGGTGGCCGTCCCAAAATGAAGACCAACTGCTATAGAAGATCTCCCCTGAAATTGCCCTTTCCAACTTTTGACTTCCTGCTTGCGTCTGGTGGGCGTTGTCGCAAATGAAACTAACCCAAGAAATAGGCTAGCCATCCATCCTTTGCAAACATTGAGTCATTTCGTTGTCGTTCACGTGCGAGTACTTGAACTGCAAATCCGCCGCACAGATTCTGGATATCGCCCATGCTCAGTGAGTTTCAGTTTCGAAGGTGGCCGTCCCAAAATGAAGACCAACTGCTCCATAGAAGATCTCCCCTGAAATGGCCCTTTCCAACTTTTGACTTCCTGCTTGCATCTGGTGGGCATTGTCGCAAATGAAACTAACCCAAGAAACAGGCTAGCCATCCATCCTTTGCAAACATTGAGTCGTTTCGTTGTTGTTCACGTGTGAGTACTTGAACTGCAAATCCGCCCCACAGATTCTGTAGTCCTCTTTGTTTGATGGTATCAGCCTTCAAAAGAAAAGGTTCCTTCTCGAGCCATCAGCTCCTTGTATCACAAGCAATCATGCAAACCAGGCAAAGCACGAGTACTAAGACTCACCACGAATACGTACAAGTAAGACACTCAGGCAGGTTTACTAACAAGTAACAAAGACAAGATCCCCCTTTGAGATGGTCCTACCAACGGACCTTTGCCTGGCCGCGCCCATACAAATCGATCACGGAATCAGCCCACATAGGACACCCCTCCAACTATCCGTGCTTTCACCATTAAGCAGCACATTGCCTCAGTCACGCCCCACCACTTTTTGGTTGATAGCCCTTATAGCTAAACGATCGGCAGCTATCCCGCACCGACAGCTAACCACCCGTGCTTTACACCCGAATTCGAGCAGCATCTCTGTATCAATGGTTAACCTGTACAGTTCGAATATGTCGCCCCGCACCCCACAAGGTACAGACCGTGCTTTCACCTCCCTAGGCAGCACTTTGCCTCATCCGTCCTACGTGCAGACAGCGCCAGGCCCGAACTGCGAGAACTGACCGTGCTTACACCTCAAGGGCAGCACCTTGACTCATCAAGTCCCCCGTTCTGCCGACCACCCCGACCGTGGACGCATCCGTGCTTACACTGTGGGCAGCACCTTGCACAACAGTTGTCTTGATGAACCCCAAACCGTGGCCATTTCCGTGAGATCCGCATAGTTGACCGGCCAGTCGGCTCTGATACCACATGTAGCGCAGGCATCCCAAAGGCAGCCGGAAACCACGACTTAGCTTCCCAGCCTTCAACTCTTGGCATCCAAACTCACTTGACATACAAGCAGCCAACTCGCCAACAACGATCAGACTTAACCAACTTGAAGTTCCGAAAACCAACATTGAGATCCAACCTGGCGCCATGCCAGATCGGGGGTCCCGACATGGGTGACTTCCCTCCAAGCAAGCTGCCCGACATACATCAAACTTAACCAACTCGAAGCTTCGTTACAAACGAGTAACATCCATTCCAAGCAAGCGGTCTGACTTACATCAGACTTAACCAACTGAAAGCTTCGTCACGAGCGCTGGAAGCCAACCTGGCGCCACGCCAGACTGGACAGCCATAAACAGGTAACATCCACCCAAGCAAGCCATCCAACTCAGCCGACAGGTTAAAGCCCGTTCCCCAAGAGCTTAACCCATTCACGTTCATGCAAGGAACACTCAAAACCACAAGCCGCGACAGATATGGAAACAACCGGTTCCTGGACCAAATGGTCCCGACAGCATACCGCTGGCGCAACGGACCGAATGGTCCCGACGGCATACCGCTGGCGTCCCGGGATACGACCCTCAGCTATGTGCCAAGTTAAAAATTTTGAAAGCGACCTTACAACTGGCGCTTTTACCGAACACTGAAACCCAGAAGGTAATCAGAGTCAGTTTGAGGAAAATCCCACTTTATTGATAAATCTGAGAAGGTTACATTTCAAGTGTGTGACCGACCCTAGTCTCCGGGGCGCTAGCATGCCAAGGCGAGAGCCATGACAACATTCCAACAAGGGAGGCTGAGACTTGGTTGGAGCTCGCCCTGAGTCGCAACCCGCACTCCCCTATAGTATTGGTGTGATTCGGCACCCCCCCCTCATACCAAACACTCTACCCAAGCTGGTAAAGCACATTTTTCTCTCTCTAGGATTTTCTCTTTCTAGAAAGTCATTTTCTCTCTCTAGATTTTATTGATCCCCAGGCTTCCTTTAATCATGCCTAGATCGTGTGAGGTGATTGCACATCGATCTGAGCTCTCTGGACTTCGCTAGAACCGATCAAAGATTTTCAGCCATAGGAA
Organism: Diphasiastrum complanatum; assembly: GCA_029204225.1. Taxonomy (NCBI): domain Eukaryota; kingdom Viridiplantae; phylum Streptophyta; class Lycopodiopsida; order Lycopodiales; family Lycopodiaceae; genus Diphasiastrum; species Diphasiastrum complanatum. The sequence goes on from CM055109.1 coordinate 46,935,534, forward strand.
CTTGGCGCCGGCTGGATTCTGGTCACAGTGGCGCCGGGAGCAGCAGGGCGCTGCTGGCACCGGGGACATAGCTGGCGCCGATGGCGCCGGAAGTAAAGCTTGTAAAGGTAGCTTTACAACAGTCACACACTAGAAATGTAACCTTCTCAGATTTATTAATAAAGTGGGATTTTTCTCAAACTGACTCTGATTACCTTCTGGGTTTCAGTGTTGGGTAAAAGCGCCAGTTGTAAGGCTGCTTCAAACTTTTTAATTTGGCACATAGCTGAGGGTAGTATCCTGGGACACCAGCGGTATGCCGTTAGGACCATTCGGTCCATGGCGCCAGCGGTATGCTGTCGGGACCATTTGGTCCAAGAACTGGTTGTCTCCATATCTGTCGCGACTTGTGGTTCTGAGTGTTCCTTGCATGAACGTGAATGGGTTAAGCTCTTGGGAAATGGGCTCTAACCTGTCGGCTGAGTTGGATGGCTTGCTTGGGTGGAAGTTACCTGTTTATGGTTGTCCAGTCTGACGTGGCACCAAATTGGCTTCCAGCGCTCGTGACGAAGCTTTTAGTTGGTTAAGTCTGATGTAAGTCAGACCACTTGTTTGGAATGGATGTTACTCGTTTGTAGCGAAGCTTCGAGTTGGTTAAGTTTGATGTATGTCGGGCGGCTTGCTTGGAGGGAAGTCACCCTTGTATGTCAAGTGGGTTTGGACGGCAAGAGTTGAAGGCTGGGAAGCTAAGTCGTGGTTCCCGGCTCCCTTTGGGATGCATGCGCTACAGTTGGCCCATTGGATCCATTGGTGCTGGTTCCGATTATGCCTCTTGTTGCACGGTTGCTAATCTGGAAACATGTCGTGCTTGATTTGCTATTCTTCGTGCTATTGATCGTCCCGATCTCAGATTCATCCAATGGTGGGTTCCAAAGTGATTGGATCTTGCTTATACAGTAGAATGCAGTCTGGATCTCAAGGATCTGATCGATTTGATCGGCCGGAGGTGAATTTTAGGCCTTTTACGGTGGTTTTTCCTTAATAACTTTTTACTCCTAGCACTGATTGACCTGAGATTTTGACAGTAGCTAGATCTGATGCAAATCTTTCCACTGATCTGGTCTGCGAGGGTTCTCTTGTGCGAGGGTTCTTTAGCTGTTTTTGCAGATAAAAAACCTGATATCTCTCAGATCTTTGGGAAGTAACTCTCGCAAGGCTCACAGTAGCTGGATCTGGGTCAGATCTCACTATAGAATGCTCTGCGAGAGTTAACTCTTACAAGAAATGAAAATTTCACTGTTTGCGAGTGTTCAAAACCACTTTTTTGGCTTGATCTTCACCAAATCTCAAAACTAACTCGCGCAGCTTCATCACTGATGGAAATGATCATTTTGAATTGAGTAAGAGGGTCTACGAGAGTTCTTACTGGAAGAATTTGCTGGATCTTCACTTTTTAGTGATTTTTAAGCACTTAAACCAAATTTTCTACTTAATGGAATCAAACTAACTCTCGCAAGCTCTTCTGTGTCCTTGTCTCATTGAGATGGAACTTCAGAATCCTCTGTGAGAGTTCTTGACCATTGGAACTGAAAATTTTGATGTCTGCGAGGGCTCACTGGTACTTTCTCATCTTTTTTTCACTGGAAACTCTCACACAGGCACTTAGAAATCAAACTAACTCTCACAAGCTTCTCTATGTCCTGGTCTCATTGAGATGGAGTTTCAGAGGGCTCTGCGAGAGTTCTTATGAAAATTTGAATTTTTTTGGATTTTTTCAAGGGTTTTTTGAATTTTTTATGATTTTTCTCTGATTTTTACAATCTACTTGGAACTAACTCTCGCAAGCTTCTATGCAAGTCTGGGACAGTACCTTGGAGCTGCTGCCAGTCATGCAAGAGTTAATTCACACTGGTTTTGGAGATATAAAAATCTGATGAGATTTTAGGCTCTTTTTCCCTCCAAAATTGCAGATTGGTGTGTTTTTTTGGGTTTTTTGGCTGGTTGGTTTGGGTTTCAAGCCCTTAGAGGCTGTTCAGGGCCTCCTCTACCCTCTCACATTTCCTCCGCTAGTTGTGAACAGTCCAAACACAAAAAAAAAAAAAAAAAATACAGAAAACTAACTCTACACACCCAAAATCTACCTAAAACTACTCTAAAAAGCAAGAAAACAGCTAAAATGCAGCTAAACTAGTTAGTGGAAACCTATCCCCGGCAACGGCGCCACTGTAGGGTCGAAGGTCTTGAGTAGTATAGCCCTCCCGCCTGCAACAAGGGTTAGATCACTGGATAGGTACCTAACTATACATAGATGCTAAATTCAGCTAGTTTCCTACTTCCTCCCTAACTCTATTCACCACTAACACTACTCTCCCTTAACTCTACTCCTCTACACTAGCAATCATCATGATTTGGGTGAAGGAAAGGGATAGAAAAGGAGAGGAAGAGAGAAGAGAAGAGAGAAAGAGAGAGAGATGACATGGAGGTTAGCTCAAATGCTCACTGTCATTGCTTATGGAAAAATCTTAACTAGCATAACCAAAAAGCATGGGAAATGAAAATAACAAGCAATCACAACAATACATAAGCAAGATTGATTAGCAAATGAGGATGCTTGAGGTCTCAAAATGGTAGAGTCTCCTCCTCTCTATTAAGCATGAAAATAGTGTACAAATGGTGTCTTTTTATAAAATGGGGAAGGCCCTTGCCCTCAATCCTATTGGCTAATATTCACATTGATCCTATCCATTCATCTTGGACCCGACTTGATCCAAGGGTCCACAAAAAGTACATTGGAAATCACAAGATTCATGTGAGTCCAAAATTGGACCCAACTCTAATTAGTAAACTTTAAGTTTAGAATTGACTTTGAGCCTCAAGTTTTATTTTGATTACAAAGGGCCCAAGTCTATTATTTTATTTGCAACTTCACTTGCACGCCTATTGGGCCATGGGCTTATACATGCAGGATGCCATGCCCTTGCAACACATTTTATTGGATGATTTTATTTATTTACACTTTGTTGGGAATACCTCCAACAAGAAGTTCCTCCGCAGCTCATGTAGGACCTGGAGAGACGACGCGTGCTGTTTCTTGGTAGATAGAGACAAGCACACAAGCAAACATACAACATGGAAGCTATAAAAAAAAATACTTAAAAAGCGACAACGGCGCCAATGTTGGAAGTAAATCTGGTTTGTCAATGTTTGGCTAGATCTACTCACGATGTGGTGTAGTATAGAGAGGATTGTCCGCCTTCTAAGTTTTTTACCAAGCTTTAGACAGAGTGCGAAAATAAAACAATGATGAAGCACTAAGGCTTACCCAACTAGTGCTCGAAATATAAATGAAATTAACTAAGATGACAAAATAACAAAACCTTACTAAGGCTTATCCAGCTAGCAAGGTGATTAAACTAAGTCCTAGATTAACACCCAAAGGGTAATAAAATGAGATTGCGACTAATACTAAGCAAATAAGCAGTAATGAACATGCCACAATAAAACCGATGAAAAGGAGGCAAGAGGAGGCCAGAGCACCTTCCCTCAAGCTATGCACCTTTCCAAGGGGAACACAAATGAAATAGAATGCTCTGATCAAGCCTTTCGTCACCCAAACTGCACCAAAAATTCCAATTCAAACTAACAATGATTACCTGATAGATGCTATCACGAAATCCGTCATTCAGACGGCTACGAATCTATTGAATAACTTTCTAGTTATTTCAACATTTCGCAAGGATAGAATCCGGTCTAAGCTGTTGAGTCAGATACTGGAATCCTTTCTGGAATTTTCTAGCCCCCTCCGTTGTGCCATACGACTGGCATAGCTTCCTTATTTGTGAACTAACCAACTTCATCAAACCCAACAACCGTGTACGTATCGCAGCAGGCCCCCTATTGTGTAACTTTGCATGTGCACTTCTCAAGGCGAAAGTGTGCGGTTTCCAACGCTCATCCCTTTTGTCTACCCTCATGTCACACACTAACCTTTATCCGCCATCTCAAGCATCCACCTCCTCCCAACCTACAGTTATTAATACAACGGCCAGCAAATGAATGTGTCGCGTTGTCTCTACATCCACATCTCCACCTGCTACCCGAAGACGCAACTCCACTACCGCACTAACCACCCCATCAACCACCATCACTTCTTCTTTCGTGCAACCCCACACTTCGATCTCTATTGTCGCTACCTCTCTTCCTGTTCCATCCACATATGTTTCTGTGTCCACCCTCGTTTTCTCTATTGATACGATTCCTATCTTTGTTCCGTTATCCACTACTCCATCCATCACATCGCATCCTCCATCACTCCTGCTGTCACCGTTGCTTCCATTTCGTTCAATCCTTCTGACTCTCAATTGTCTCCAAACACTCTGGCGTGGATGCAAGTCATCAATTTCTCACCCCCACGCCATACCCTTTCTGCTCCATCTTCGTCTTCTTCCATACTCCACACCACCCTTCACTTCCCCTCTATTCCTCCCACCCTCTCGTTTGAACAAACCGCCCTCACCCATGTTTTCATAGTTGCTTCTCAAACCCCACCTGCTTCTCCACCAAAGGTTGCTAAGGGCAACCACCCGTTGTTTGATGACGCATTTATTCAAACAGTTTTTGTACCATCGCCAGATCGGATTGATCATACCGCCCCAGATGGCATCAGGTCCAATGAGAACCTGATAGAAGATAATGACGACGGTATTCCACAAGTCGTAGGGGCCAATACAACACAAGCCCCTATCAGTGCCAATGTACCGGCTACTCCCACAGACCTAACGATGGCGTACCAGACTCTAGAAAAATACATCTTGGATGCAGTAGCGGCCAAAGCCATTCTGGAAAGCAGGGTACTACACCTGGCGACGAGTAACACACAGCTGCGAGCAGACCTCACCAAGCTGCAGCACGAACTGATTCTAATGCACCAACATGAACAAGAAGGGCACCAGAAGATTGCCAAGCTGCAGCAGAAGGAGGAGGACCTCAACAAATATATCCAAAGCCTCCCCAAAGCACTGACAGAGACCTCCACAAAGGTGCAAGAGCTTCAATCTGAAGCGTCCCAACAGCTTGCTCCCATCCAAGCGCAACTAAACCTTTTGGAAACAGAGAATATGCGCCTGGGGATGGAGGTCAAAGCCCTACAAGATGAAAAGCTCGCCTGGTTAGCTCAATCAGAAATGAATCCTCTTCGACATCAGGTGCAGGTTTATAGCCAAACCTTAAATAGCTACCAAACAGAGTTCAACAAATATCGTACAAGTGCAACTCACGAGCTCGCCCAGGCCAAGCAAGCCCTCAAGGCATACTAAAAATACATGGACACGAAGGCCCAGCCCAACCCCCTGGTAATTCCACCGCCACCGATTTTTTACGCTGCATAGGCCAGTACCAGCCAAGACCAAAGCCATCAGGCAACAGGAGGATTTAACCAAGATCAAGGGTCTGAAGGCCAAGATCAAGGGCAAACAGATGCGGCTACTGAGACACGAGACCAAGGCCAAGGCGCAGATACTAGCCAAAGCCAAGCCACCTCATCCAGAGGTTCACGCACGATATCTGCTAGCCGGACCTTTCGAAGACCCAAGTTCATGGAGGAGAAAATCAACGAATTCCTATCAAAGTATTCCCACGAGTCATCAAGAGGCGGCTGGCAGATATCGTTTTCAGCTCAGACCATAAAGGGCAAAGAACTGCAACGCGCACTTCCTACCATGTACACGAAGATCCAAATGGACGGAATGCGGCACCCCTCTGGACAAGATCACACTTCAAAATTTTTATTGGCCGATCATACAGTCAAAATATTGGTGGACTACGGATGTAGATGCCAGAAGGGATCTCACCGTGTTCGCAAACCATTATATCAACTGCCCTGATCCAACAGTCCATGCGGCAGTCACTTACGTCCAGGACATAGAACATCTAATGGGGATCGAGACTAAATGGGACAATTTTCTCCCATCCATATTCTTTGACGTTAATAAGGTGCTACCTTTAGACAAAGTTGAAGATCAACTGCCAATTGCTTGTGTGTATTATCGAGCTGCGCTTTTGGACGATCCATGGACACGCAGATTCCAAACATGGGTTGACAAGATTGGCTGCGAGGAGTCCACAAGTCCCTTCACACGCCCAAGGACTTGAAGAAATTGAACCGCCTCAACTTTATGGAGGACATCACCACCTACCTGATCCAGCAAAGTTGGACGAACAAAACACTATACTAAACCGGCAGAGTGCCGAGGGACCGGCACTACTTCAGGTCGTGGGTCCTGTTGGGGGTATTCCCAACAAAGTGTAAATAAATAAAATCATCCAATAAAATGTGTTGCGAGGGCATGGCATCCTGCGTGTATTAGCCCATGGCCCAATGAGCACGCAAGTGAAGTTGCAAATAAAATAATAGACTTGGGCCCTTTGTAATTAAAATAAAACTTGAGGCCCAAAGTCAATTCCAAACTTAGAGTTTACTCTTTAGAGTTGGGTCCAATTTTGGACTCACATGAATCTTGTGATTTTCAATGTACTTTTTGTAGACCCTTGGATCAAGTTGGGTCCAAGATGAATGGATAGGATCAATGTGAATATTAGCCAATAGGATTGAGGGCAAGGGCCTTTCCCATTTTATAAAAAGACACCATTTGTACACTATTTTCATGCCTAATAGAGAGGAGGAGACTCTACCATTTTGAGACCTCAAGCATCCTCATTTGCTAATCAATCTTGCTTATGCTATTGTTGTGATTGCTTGTTATTTTCATTTCCCATGCTTTTAAATTATGCTATTTAAGGTTTTTCCATAAGCAATGACATTGAGCATTTGAGCTAACCTCCATCTCATCTCTCTCTCTCTTTCTCTCTTCTCTTCTCTCTTCCTCTCCTTTTCTATCCCTTTCTTTCACCCAAATCATGATGAATGCTAGTGTAGAGGAGTAGAGTTAAGGGAGAGTAGTGTTAGTGGTGAATAGAGTTAGGGAGGAAGTAGGAAACTCACTAAATTTAGCATCTATGCATAGTTAGGTACCTATCTAGTGATCTAACCCTTGTTGATAGATAGGAGGGCTATACTACGCAAGATCTTCGACCCTAACACTTCTTCAACCGAGGGGGAAGCAACAAAAGAGTCAACTTGGGCATTTTCTTCAAAAGAAGTGACCCAAGTGACCTTTTTCACAACCAAAAAGGTATATCAGAATTCGCCAGCCTGTCTGCAGCCCTAGCAAACCCCTGATCTTTCATTTTATCACCTCCACAAATTCTAACCACAGCCAGATTTTGAGAAAACAGCCTGATATACTGTCAAAATCCCTTATATCTCACCTAAATCTTTGTCCTAGAATTTGCCGGCTTCATTGAGGCTAAATCTCATCAAAATCAGTCCTCCAGCAGCTTTGCAAATTCTATCTCAGAGATTTTGCTCGTTTACTGTCCGAAAATCACATTTTTTTTCATATTTCCTATCTGCCAGTCAAACCTCTGTGTTAGAATTCACCATCCAGCCTAAGAATTCATTTTCAAAGAGCACGATTTTCCTATCCTACCCGCGAATTCTGAAACTCCAATTTTCTCCCAGAAAATCTAAAAAAATCACTATTCTAACATTCAGAACTCTTTGTCAGAATTCGTGAGTATTACAGTTAGAATTATCTGCCTCTCCACGATTTCTCAGCCTGTCCGCGAATTCTATCACGTCCAAAAAGACCAATTTTTGTCCTACACTATCCATTCTGCAAGCAAACTGTCCTTTTGCCAAGTACAGTACTGTCCTGCTCATTTGTATTCTGCATCATGTCTCGTGGCTGTGCTGAATCTTCTAATCCGACTCCTTCACGACTAGAACGAAGAATTCCATGTATCGATGCACCAAAGTACGATGGCGAATTTGACTCAGTTCGATTTCTCCAAGACTTTGATAATGCATGCCATTTTTATGGAGATACCTCTAAAACTGAAATGCTTCGCCTATTTTCCATGGTACTCTATGGCACCGCCAAGGAGTGGTACTTGAATCTCGAAGCTCCTGATCTTGCTTCTTGGACCACCCTCAAGGACGCTCTCATCAAGCGTTTCAAACCATCCAAACCGACTCAGAGCCCGTTCATTTAAATAGCTCATATCAATATGTGTCGCGAAGAGTCTGTCTGAAACTACATTGAGCATTTTAAACGTCTCAAAGTAGAATGTGTTGATGAAATATCACCGAACGAATGGCCATAAAACTATTAGTTGGATTGCCTAAAAACATCCGCCGTGAACTCAAACCAGTTGACCTTTATGATCAACTTAAAGATGTGATGAACGATGCTATCCATGAGAAAGACGAAGGTTCCGATGATGACTTTGACCATCGTGAAAAGAAATCTAAAGATCCAGACCGTCCTAATCACCCGAAGTCTGATAATATTGCTCAGTCTTCTGAACTTCTACATCAAATGGAAACCTGACAAAAAGCTCAACAATCTCATATGGATAAACTCACTGCCAATTTTCAAACTACCATGAAACAGATTGCTAAGAAATCCTTTCCAGCAAGGGAAAATGTCTGGTGTCCAATCTGCTCACAGCATCACACTACTAATGAATGCCCTCAATTGCGAAATCATTTTCCATTAGCCACTAGACCCACCATCTATCGAGCTTGCCGCCCTTACCCGCCACAACAACTTGTGCCATGACCAGGGGTTTACCAACCATGACCACCTGCACCAAATCAATACCCATCCCCACGTCAACAGTTTGTTGTTAACCAACCTGCCCCACAAAACGTTTTCTATTATCTTGATCCGAATACCATCGATCCGGCCACCTACTATGTGATGCAATCCTTCTCCAAGTTGACTCTACACCTGTATGGGCTAAGGAAATTACCGAATATCTAACTTCAGGGTAGATGGATCCTTCCTTCTCTAAACCTGAACAACGTGTGTTGGTCCTCAAAACTAAACCTTATACATTAATTGCAGGACAACTCTACAAGCAATGGTTAGATGGAATTATCTGACGATGTCTTACTGAAGGAGAAATACCCTCTGTAATTTTTCTGACTCATGAAGGTATTGGTGCCGGCCATTTCTCTTCTGAAACAACTGCTAAGAAAATCCTCTTGGCCAATTTTTGGTGGCCAACACTCTTCAAGGATATGCACAATTACACTAAGGCTTGTGATGTCTGCCAACGCACAAAACTCTTTCAAAAAACAGACTACATGTCTTTACACCTTGTAACCACTAATCAAGCTTCCCAGAAATGGAGAATTGATTATGTCGGACCTATTAGCCCTGCTGCTCGACACACACAATCTCGTTACATCATAGTAGCTACGGACTATTGCACCAAATGGGCTGAAGCAAAAGTTGTTCTCAATGTTGATGCTCATTCTACCACCAAATTTCTCTATGAACAGGTTATAGTTCGGTTCAGATGTCCTCTAGAGCTTATCAGTGATAGGGTGGGTACACATTTCCTTAACTCTGTCATAGCATATCTTCTTTCCAGATTTTTTTTAGTACATCGCAAAAGTTCCCCATACTCTCCACGCTGCAATGGCCAGGTAGAATCCACCAATAAAATCCTATGTGGAATTCTCACCAAAACAGTCGAATCCAGCCGATCTGATTGCAAACTCAAACTCCATGCTGCTCTCTGGTCTTATCGCACCACCCCGAAGTGAGCTATAGGCTTAACCCCTTTCCAGCTCACATATGGCCAAGAAGTCGTTATGTCTGTGGAATTCCATATCCCCTCCCTTCAAGTAGCCTATAACCTTGAGCTTGATACTCCTCACAATCTAGCAAATAGGTTATTCCATTTGGAGCAACTTTGTAAAACACGAAGGATCAGCATCCATGCTCAACAAGTCCACAAACGACGACAAAAAGCATGGCATGATCGCTCATTAGAACTTAGAGATTTCCAGATTGGCGATAAGGTCCTGCTATACCAGGCCAAAGCCTTCAAAGGCAAACTGAAATTTTCTGGCCAAGGACCTTACGTCATTAAAAAAATCTTTGCCTCTGGATATGTCCAATTCCAAACCCTTCAAGGTGATATCCTCAACACTGTGGTCAATGGGAGTTGACTGAGAAAGTACAATGAACCCTGTTTTTATCTTGATATGTATTAGCTGTTTTCTTTCCTACTGTTTTTTTTCCTATTGTCTGCATGCCATTTCGACAACATTTTTGCTGTGCTTTCTTGTTCCAACCATCAAGATACTATCAGATCAGGTATACCAACAGTCTTCTCTGAGAAAACCACAAAAGTCATTAGTTTCAGAAGAAGAAAAAAAATCTCACAACATCTTAGATAGACTAAGATGACAAAATACAAAACCTTACTAAGGCCTACCCAACTAGCAAGGTGATTAAACTAAATCCTAGATTAACACCCAAAGGGTAATAAAATGATATTGCGGCTAATACCAAGCAAATAAGCAGTAATGAACATACCACAATAAAACCGATGAAAAGGAGACAAGAGGAGGCCCGAGCACCTTCCCTCAAGCTATGCACCTTTCCAAGGGAACACAAATGAAAAAGAATGATAATTCTCCAAAATAGAGAGCGGGATAGCTTAATCTCAAAAGTGTTGTTTACAATGCAAATACCTCTCCTTTTATGGCAAGGAGAGTCTTCCATAAGTGTCTACTAACTTATGGGAATAATTTGTTTCTAGCCTTTCTAGAACTTCTAACTTAGGATTTAGAAATTCAAATTTCTTAACTTAGGAAAACTTAAGATAAAATATTCTTGTTTCCTAAGTCTGAGTTCTAAATCTAAGTTTAAGCTATTTTATTATTATTTAAGCTTCTACTCATGGACTTACAAAACACATGCCATGGCTGAAGTTTATTAATAGATACTCATACGTGGTCTTACAAAACACATGCCACGGAGTTTTATTTCTTTCTTTTTTTTATTTTCTGTGTTAGCACAGTGGCTAACATTATCCCCCTCCTTATTGGATTGGTGGTCCCACACCAATCGACGCCTTTTCGTCCTGGATCTTTTGTGCTTCTTGGAGACGAGACTATTGATGTCGGGAGTGGTAGATTGTCGTGCCGATGCCCTCCATCATTTGCCACTGTAATTTGTTCAGGAAGGGCATGGGTTTGTAATAATGGATCATACCTTGGAGAAAGTTATGGGTTTTCCATAGCTCCACCATATCAACATGCAGGGCGGAAGTGAGTGCAGCGCAATAATAGAGCCTTGCAGCGTTGATATGGTTGTCTTGCGTTCACAAGGGTTTATTGATATCAAGGGCAATTGGGGGTAACCCTCGATCCCCAAAACCTCTGACTTCTGCCAGAAATGCTACCAGGCCGCAATTATCTGCAAAATATCTGACGTCGCAATCAAGATTGCCATGGTGCTTCTGGTAGAATACTCGACAGTTGGTGACCATGTCTTCGGCTAAGTTGCCGGTATCCATGCCTATGAGCTTAGGCCAAAAGATTTTGTTCTTGATCTTGGTGGTAGGAAACGGTTCTTGCCTCGCTATTGGATAGTAATAAAAATTGGTGCGCATGTAGGAGGGGGCTTTGAGATATCGTGCCATTGAGGTCTTACTTTGCAGGAAGAGTTGATGATGCCAGAGAGGTTGTGGATCCAGGAGTTTGACTGCTGCTTTATGTGTCTGACACTGGTCCAAATCTGGCAGTATGTAGCCACCTCACTCTTTCGTTGTTGGATACTTCTTTGCAAACTCCTGAGAGGCATGCAACTCCTTGCTTGGTTCTATGGGCGTGATTCTGTGCCGGATGGTTGGTGCTTCAGAGGCAATCTCGTGTTGGATTTGTGGATCGGGTTCAGGAGAGAGAGGAGGTGAGGGGTTAGCTTCTGCAATTCTTTGTGACTTAGGAAAAAATTGTTGTGGAATAAAGGTGGGGTTAGTGGTGTCGAGAGGGTTAAAAGCAGTGAAAGGGAAAAGATAATGTTGGGAGCTAGTACCCCCAGAGCCTGATGGATTGGTTGGTGTTTGAGCTCCTTGCCCCAGGGGTTGGCCTTGAAATACAAAGCCTTGAGTTGCAGGAGGAGGCTGTTGGAATCTTGCTCCATCTCCACCATCTGGTCCATCAAAGTGGTGTCCCAAATCATGGAATTGGGCATGCTCTGCATGAACCGACGATGTCGACTGGGCAGCAGCCTTTAAGCGTTCTTCCAAGGTGGCTATGTGATGGTTTAGGGCCTCAATAGAAGCAATGTATGATTGTTGTAATTTTGAGTGTTGCTTCGTCGTGGCTTTCAGCTTTTGGACTAGCGTTTGATAGGCCACCACTGGAATGGCAATTCCCTCAGGAATAGTTGGTGGTGCGAAGTCGTTGAAGTCCACCATTTCCAACTGTTCCTTCATAGCGGAACGTGCTGCTTGTGAATCTGCTATAGCCTCATCCTTTTTGGCTTTGAGGGTATCGATGGTTTGCTGCATGTTGAATACCTTCAATTGGAACTGGTTCTGGAGATGGAGTAGCATTTGCTGCTGTTGTTGATTTTAATTCGTGAGGTTCTGGATTTGCAGCTGCTGTTGTTTGTTTTCCTCCTCCAGCCTTGTTTTTTCTTTCTGAAGGTCCGCCATAGCACCATCGGAATTGTCGCATAGTATATTGTCCCCCTAGGGTGCCGAATAGATTGTATTGGAGTCATTCACCAACCTTACCACTTTTTGGGCTACAAGGGGTAACTGCTCCCAAGGACCAATGTCAGGGAGGGTTGCATGTGTAGTTAGGATACGGCATTGGGTTGAATGGCAAAAAATTAGGAGCAGGGCTAGACGGAGGTGTATGGAAGGTAGGTGAGGGTGATTGTGGATTGAGGGGTACAAGAGGTGGGGAAATACTACGTGGCAGAGATTGTTGGATTGGGTTAGTAGTGACAGTGGTTGATGGAAGTGCAGTTAGTAATTGTAATGCAAAATCATCTACGTTGACTGTGGAGTCAAGTAGGGTGGAGATTTGTACATGTGAGGGCTTTTGTGAAAGTGTGGAAGTGAAGCCCGTGTTGAGAGTTAGTAAGGGTGTGGAGGTGGTAGTAAATGGTGGGGGTGGGGGTGGGAGTGTGAGAGCAAGTGATGGAGAGGAGATTGCCTATGTGGACGGAATCATGCCCATAGGATCTGAGCCGGAAGTGCCTGTCGTTTCGGAGCTGCCTACTGCTGCTGCTACTGCTTGTCGGCGTTGCTAGGCCTGGTGAAGTAAGGCTGCCTGCTGCTCTAGGACCTCCTTTGGGACCTGAGATGGTTTAAGGCTCCCTCCGGATTCAGCATATTCCACCCCGATGTCATTGGATAGAATGTCATGTGGGACATCAGCTTCTGTGCTGATCGCCTTCTCTTTCTGCTTCTTAGTAGGTGGCTGGTGACACCGGTTCTGCTGTTGGTTGGGGGGGTGGCTCATTTTTTTGTGCTTGGATAAACATCTTCCAGCTCCTTGATGGCAGCAGCCGCCCTAGACCCCAATTGTTTGGTGACCAACATGTGGAGGAGATACCCACATTTGGTAATTGGTTTGCGGGCTTTCAGAGCTCCACACAGCTTCTCTGCTACCTTCTCAGCCCACTTGTAATTTTAAGTGAAATCATCCATGGTGAGGGTCAAAGAAAAGAGGTCACTTGGTGGTATGCGATCCATCTTGGTGGTATGCACTGCGACCATGGTGACGAGGATCTCTCAGGCGGCCCGTAGATGGGGATCCACGATGAGGTGGATAGCAATCGCCATCGTCTGTCAAAAATTTTATGAAGTACTTGGCATCATAGCTAGTGCCCTTTCCATGGATTGTCTCTCCGAAATTAGAAAAATCGATGCTCTGGAGATCCCCAAGAGAGACGTTGATAATAGAATAGCTGCCACTCTTGGATGTAATCCGAAAAGTTTGGAACTCATCTGAATAGGTGGAGTAGGCTGCTCGGATGAGGCTCTCGCTCTGCTGGTCCCAGAAAAGTGTCAGATCAAAGCCAAGGTTGGTGAGGATATCCTTGGCTAGGGTGAGCTGCTCGGCGTAATTCTTAAGATAGATCATGACGATATCCCCTGAATAAGGACAAGGGGGTTTACGTCGATGCAAGCTAAGCGAGGAATCACGGGAAGCCATGATAGCAGTGATTTTAGATTGCTCTGAGAATTTTGAAAATTTTGAAAAAAATTTGGCATAAACTCGAGAGCAACAATCTAAATGGAACTTGTGGAGAGAAGGGGGAGGACTATATATAGACTTTTTTTGGCAGAAATTCGCAACTTCACCCAGAAATCATCCTCGGTGTCCAAGATTTGGTAATGATGGTCGTGAATTTTGAGGCAACGTTCTTAGGGTCCGCGAATTCTTCTAAGTGATTTTTTTATGCCAAAAGAGAAAAAACGTCTGACAATGCAAAATGTGTCTGATCAGAATTCACAGAGATAGCAGAGAAATCGTGAGAATCAATTTGAGCTCTAACGAATTGTCTGCAAATTTTGATGATGGATATCTGATGAATAAAACTACATTTTTCTATTTTTAGACATTTTTTATCTAAGACAGAATTTGCAGAGGCCAAAAATGAATCGTGCTCTATGAAAAAGGGGTCAATTTCATTTCTATTTTGAGCAATAGTTGGGTAAGCCTTAGTGCTTCATCATTGTTTTTTTTTCGCACTCCGTCTAAAGCTTGGTAAAAAACTTAGAAAGCGGACGATCCTCTCTATACTACACCACATCGTGAGTAGATCTAGCCAAACATTGACAAACCAGATTTACTTCCAACAACATCATTCATCCTTGCTCTCTATCACTTTTCCTCCATCTCTCATGCTTTTATTGTATTTGCTAATTGTTGGATCTGAATGTTATTGGAATTGCTATTTCTTATGCTTTTTGTGAGAGAGAGAGGGAGAGAGAGAAAGAGTAAGTCATCTTCATTGTGGATCGTAGTGTTAATGCTTAGGGTTAATGGATGTTAGAGTTAGATGTGGATCTACCATTCATGTTGAAATCTGAGATATGCTATTGCTCCCTTGGGAACGAACCTACGCGTGACAACTGACTTCTTCTCCCTGATGCTAGATTGCTTGGATCTTGGGTTAGGCTAGGAAAGAACCCACTACAATTTTGGCGGCGTTGCCGTGGAGCTACGCCAATTTTCTAGTTTGTAGCATGCTTGTTGGATGGTTAGCTTATCGCATGAAGTACTTGAATTAATCATGTTTTCACATGATGGAATGGGTGGAGGAGATTTTTCTACACATATCACTATTCGCAAGATTTTGCAGTCAGGGTGTTGGTGGCCTACACTTCATAAAGACACCAAAAATTATATTCAGTCATGTGATGTCTGCCAACGAGCACGACGTCCTACGCAAGAGAACTATGAACTCTTACATCTGATTTTATCGCAAGCACTATTTGAGAAATGGGGCCTAGATTATGTTGGACTTATTCATCCTACGGCAAGAGGATCTCAAGCTAGATATATCATCGTAGCAACCGATTATATGACCAAGTGGGTTGAAGCCAAAGCTGTTAAAGTTGCTGATGCAAAATCGACGACTAAATTCCTCTATGAGCACATCATCACTAGATTCGGATGTCCTATTGAGATCGTCAGTGATCGTGGTACACACTTTGTTAATCAAATGATAAAGTGTTTGTTAGAAGACATTTTTGTTATACACCGGTTTAGTACTCCGTATTATCCCAGGGGTATTGGCCAAGCTAAAACTTCCAATAAGATTCTCTGCACTATTATGACAAAAATGGTTGAAGCGAGTCATTCTGGGCATTCAGAACTGCTTACAAGAGTAGTACCAATCAAACACCCTGGTTTATGGTCAAGATGTTGTCATGCCAATTGAATTTTTAGTACCATCTCTACGCATAGCAGCAACCGAGTGATTAGATGATGCAAGTCCTTACAATTGCGTCATGAAGTTTTGCAAAGAATTAGGTGAGACCAGATTGATGGCAGTTCATGCGTTAGCAGCAAAGAAATCTCGCCGTAAGGCATGGCATGATCGCCGATTACACAAAAAGGATCTAAAAGAAGGAGATCTAGCATTGATGTATAAAACCAAGCTGATCAAAGGGAAATTGAAGTTACCGGTGAACGACCGTATAAAGTCAAAGAAATCTTGAACTATGGAACAGTTATTTTGGAACATTTGGAGATCCGACACTATGGTTTTATTTTGATTTTATTTTGATTGTTTTTCAATTTTTTGTTTTCACTACTTGGTTGACGTTTTCTTTTGGAAAAGACAAAAAAAAAAAAAAAATCGAAAATGTATGGAAAGACTGATGAGCAAAAGTCAAAAATGTCATTAGATCAGAAAAAATTGAAGAAAAGTATTTTCAGGAACCAGATCCTTATGGAAAATGACTTGGAAAACCACTTTTTGGATCATTTTTTGCAATTATTGTTCTAGAATTGTTCGTCGAGTTTAGCCCAGATCGGTCATGTTGAATTCAAAAGATAGCATTGACTTGTCTTCTTTTATCATATCAATATTGTTGTCGAAAAGCAATGTGTCATCCATGTTTGAAAGTGATAATGATAAAAGACTGTTGCACTGTCTTGAAGTAAACATTTCAATTTGAAGAGCTTGGTGTGTAGCCGTGATCAGTAAGGAAAATATTGATCCTTTGAAACCATGCTTGAACAGATTGCTTCAAGCCATAAAGTGCTTTATGGAGTTTATACACATGATTGTGTTTACCTTCAATAATATAACCTTTGGGTTGCACCATGTAAATGTCTTCTTTGATAACTCCATTGAGATATGATGTCTATACATTAATTTGATGTATTTCCAAATCTGCTGCAACAGCAAATGATAATAAAAGTCGAATAGAAGAATGCTTGACTACTGGACTGAAGGTCTCAGTGTAATCGACATTGTATACTTGAGAAAATCCTCTTGCGACAAGTTGGGCTTCTCTTCTGTCGATGATTCCGTCTGCTTTGTACTTGACTTTGAAAATCCATTTGCAATCGACTACATTTGCTAGCAGGTAATTCAACAATCGTCCATGTCTGGTTCTTGATAAGGGATGAAACTCTTTATTTATAGCTTTTTTTAGAGATCGAAATCAGGCTGACTGAGTGCCTCTTCCACAATCGTTGGCTCCTGAACAAGGTAGGTTGCAAACTCGCCGATATACCTGATAGGTGGTCTGCTTTCTTGATGATCTTCTGGGCAATAGAGGAAGTTGATCATTTTCATCATACTATAGTTGCTGAACTGTAATATCATCATCTTCGGATTCGTCGTTGATATGTTGTTCGTCGAAAGTAGATGAGGTTGGACCTTCAATAGGAATAGTCGACTGAGGAACCTCGAAGTTCAATATGTCGGACGAGTCAGACAAGTCGGCTACATGGGCTTTGCATGAGGAATCTACGCATAAGCAGTACATCCAAAAACTCGTAAGTTTGCTAAAGAAGGTTTGGTACATGTCCAAACTTTGAATGGTGTTTTGTCTGAGAGACCTTTAGTAGGACATATGTTCTGAATATAGTTTGTTGTTGAAACAGCTTCAGCCCATAAAGGACTTCAGAATTGACACATGTGATAACATGCACTTTGTCGATTTGACTAAAGTTCTGTTCTTTCTCTCAGCAAGACCATTTGACTGAGGCGAATAGGAGGTAATATATTGTTTCTCAATGCCGTTGTTAAGATAGTACTCCTTGAATTCGGTGGAGATGTATTTTTTCCCATTGTCGGACCTTAGTGCTTTGATTCTTTTGCCAGTTTGATTTTCTGCATGCTCTTTAGGTTGTCTGAACTTGATGAAAGCCTCCAATTTTTGCTTAATGAAGTAAACAATTGTTCTTCTGGACAATTCATCAATAAAGGTAATGAAATACTTTGCATCTAGCAATGATGGAGTTTGCATAGGTCCACATATATCTGAATGAACAACATCTAACAAACCTTTTGCTGCATTCTTATGACTCGATCTAAAAGGAATCCTAGTCTGCTTTCCAAGAATGCAGCTATGGCAGACAGGGAGATCGACTTTGCCAGAAGGATAGTCGAGATCAAGTGCTAGGGATTGTCTGGACATGTTTGAAACAGATGCATAATTCATGTTTCCTAAGCGATGATGCCATAGTAATGCTTTATTGACAAGAATAGAGGTTTTCAAGACTTGACTAGAATCAGATTAACAATACGCCAAACTGCATAAGTATCCATGCCTCTTGCCAAGTGCAAGGATCTTATTACTCCTATCAATAATTCTGCATTGATCAGACTCAAACTCCACCTTACACGTTCGATCTTATAGTAACTAAATTTGAAATCATTAGTACTACAGTGATTACGCAGCCAAACATTAAGCGTTGAATTATCAAACAAATAATCAGTCACGAAGAACTACAAAAATGCAGACATTCTGATATGAGCCTGAATGCAACAAGAAGAGAGTATTGATTCAATATGAAAACGAAACAGATGTAAATGAGTACAACAAGTTGCACATCGAAGCCGCGTACTCTAAGCTATCTTTGAACGACTAAATATAAGCGCAATGTTGACAAGTAGTAAGCGCAATAGCAATCTCTAATCAACTCCAAAGAAGTGAGCTAGAATGCTCAGGAGTGTCCAAGCTCGCAGGCTTGAGAAAGAACGCTAACTATTCAATACTTGATGATTGATCTTCATGCTTGAGATGTACGAATATGAGCAGCTATTTATATTAAGCAATTAGGTTGTCAAATGCGTCATCCAGTTGGTTGTGATGTGCTGGCATCCATCCAGTTAGGACTTCTCAGAAATTACTTGCTTGATGAATTATTACAAGTTGGTGGCTTTGAACGTAAACTGTCACTCTACATAAATGAACGTAAACTGTTATGCAAAAAATACGAATAACGCGAAGGTCTTCGCCAAAGTTATTTTCTTAACACTTGAGGCATCTGGCATTTTGTGAAAAAGCCGAAGTGAGAAAAATCCCGAAAATGCCGACATTGTCAACTGTTTTCGAGTAGTTGTGCAGACTGTGTCAAAACACAAAAAAAATCTGCAGGTCTGGATAAAAGTTGGATGAAGATTAAAATGTCGATTAGTCGATTAGTAGGAGAATAATCCAACAATGAGGAAAAGTCCCCTATAATAAGCGATACTAACATTTGTTGTAAAAAGATTGGGGACAAGGGAGGAGTTAAATAATGTTAAGATGGAGATTCATCTAAGTAGTCTGAATGAAGAGGACCATGGATGTGTTCCAACCTTGCAGAAGTAGTGGCAATAGTACTCTAGCAAATTTTCTGGCATTCGGGATTGGTTCTTTGTTTTCTTGCCCCCTCATGAAATCCTCTTACCTAGTCTCCAGTGCTTGGGAGCCAATGCTGACCAAGAAGTAAATGACAACTCACAAGAGAAAATTAAGAACAAAAAAGAGAAACAATAAACCAAAAAAAAACACCATGGATGCTCATTTGACAAGAGTTAACAAAAACTCACAATCATACACAATATTATTATTTTTCTAAAAGGGCGGGGGGGGGTCCTTACCTCCTTATTTTTTGAAATATATGATCGATCATCTTGAGCATACTTAAAAGACTAGACCATTAGTGTCTAGAATAGTTCAAACTTATTTGACTATTGTCAACAAACACTATTACTCTTTATGGAGTGGCACTATGATTGAAATACATGGCTAGTTCAATAAAGCATCTCAACTTGTACAAAACTAAGAAATATTTGCCAATAAGCATGACCTAGTCATCTTATAGAATGGTGATAAATTCGTGAGTGCACATAACTATTTAGGGACTTTATACAAAGAACTACCATACGGAATATCATCACAACTATTTAGAATAGATTCATGCACCAAAAACTTTTAGGACTTCATACAAGAGCTTCCAAAGTAATCTTAGGATTAAATAGCCATCACCACATCTTCTAGAAGGGAATGATTTTATGTACTAGAAAAAAACCATTTCCTATTGTATAAATTCAACATCTTAAGAAAAGAAGTAAGAGTTTGCTAGATTAATAGTGTAGTAGGTACCCATGAGATTACGTATACTTTGTTATACTAAAAATTGCTTAGAGAAATATGCAGATTATCAACAAAAATGTTCCAAAACAAACATCATAAACTTCAATAATTGTGGTAAATATTTTCTTGTTTGACTTGACAAGTAAAAATTTTGTTTTTAAGTTTAAAAAATAGTGCAATGTGGTTTAGTCAACTTTCAAAGCTCGCATTTAAATTTCTTTAGTTTGATATTTTTCAAGATGAAGCTTCAAATTGTCCAAAAATATTGTTTTGTATAGGGCAAATAGAAATCTTTGAAAACAAACAAAAATGTTTAAGCATTCATCCACACACGCAAAAATCGTGAAAGTTCTAAAACCTTACAAAGCAAAACTTACTCAACATGACATAATGCACAAGCATTAGCAAGTGAAAGAGAAGAGACTCACTTCAAATTCAAAGCCACATAACTTCATGAATTTTTAGCTCACATTTCTATAACAAACCATTGACTACACGATATTCTTCAACATGATAAATGAACTTAGCACGTCTCAAGTCATAGAATTTTAAAAAGAAGAGGGAAGTATAGAAGTATCTACAACAATAATAATCCAAGGATTAAAAAAATCTTTGAATACAAGGAGACCTCTATCATGAACATCAAAGGCTTTATGTCTCATAGTTTTAACATATCTTGAAAGTAGCCACTGGACGTTTGTCAAACTTTCCTTACAAAAGGAGGAAGAGCACTCATAACTTTAGGCTTTCTAAGAGTTGAACTTAAACCATTATTATCAAGATCAAGTGAAGTGAAAGTAATGATAAAACAAAGTTAAGGATACATTATTGGGCCTATTATTGGTCCCTGAGTTAGAAATTTGTTAATGGCTCCATTGATCGACTATTGGGCTTTGGATCTGGATAATATTGGGGAATCTTAGCATTTATCTATCTCGTCTATGAGTGTCTTTATGGGGGATGCTTAGCAATGTTTCTTTGTAGGAGGACTTGCACACCCATGTCTTGTTCATTGTATGATGTGCTTTGTCGACAAAGTCTACTTGATAAAGCATAATACTTTATTTCTCTTGATGGGATGCCATATATGTAATGTGCATGCATAACTTGATATTAAATAACTTTGTTGAGCTATCATAGCTCGTTGTTTTCTTTGTTGTCCATCTCTCTCTCTCTCTCTCTCTCTCTCTCTCTCTCTCTCTCTCTCTCTCTCTCTCTCTCTCTCTCTCTCTCTCTCTCTCTCTCTCTCTCTCTCTCTCTCTCTCTCTCTCTCTCCCCCCAATATGTAGTCAGATTAATTTGTAGCCTTGCATTTGTAACTTTTTTTGTGTCTTACAAAATACTCTCCTTCACCCATTTCCATTTTGTAGCTACCTGTTGCATCCACTCTTCATTGATGTCAAACTTTGCATAGATCCGGCTAGCCTACACATTTAAGTTTCCTCCATTGTATTCATTTGCACCCCTTGGCTTGTCATCTCCCTCCTTATAATGTATATCTCTTTGTTGATACATGCTTCCTCCCATCTTTCATCGATTTGTGTTTTTACAACTTGCCCCATCTATTGCTTTTTATGTTACCTCTTTGGCCAATCAAGCCCAAACTGGGTTACTTCATCACCTATGAAACCCTTATCTCTATTTTGATTGTTGCACACATTCCAACCTAGATTGGCAATTGTAGCACGTACCACTCCCACATGCACTTTTTTGACTCCCACTTTTGTAGCCCACGACCTTCACCTGCCCCAACTCTATCATTATCCCAGCACCACTACTTCTTTCTCCCTCCACAATTGTCTCCAATCAACCCCTTATATATGCTTCCATTATCTGCTTGGCTATTCCAACCAATTTTTTAACCTAGGCCTATTCTTTCTCCCTCAAAGATTCAACTCCTAACCCCAAATTCCAATGCCATGTTCCTCTTGTTGAAAATCAATGCGAAAAGATGCAACTGACTTAAAAGTGCAAGTTGCCTTTAGGATTTTGTAACTCGGTATCAATATGGCATGAGTCTATGGCAACCATGCTTACAATCCATTTGAATTGCCTATGACAACCATTAGAGGAATGTTGGATTTAAAAAGGCCCTTTATAAAGATGCTTTTTATTTTTTTCAACCTTGAAAGCTCTTTTTAGACCAGTAATAAAAGTACATGTGTACTTTTACGTTACATAAAAAAATCTTCCCAAAAATTTGGGGCAAATTCTTTTAGAATGAACATCTACAATGAAAGAGAGAGAGAGAGAGAGAGAGAGAGAGAGAGAGAGAGAGAGAGAAAATCCCTAATAAAGTGGCATTGGATAAAGAGAAGGGGGGGAGAATAATAACATTTCAAAAAATGAGGAAGGGGGCAAAGGGGGGGGGGGGGGGGGACACCCCACTTCGGGGCGCGGGTCCCCGTCGGGGGTTAGCTAACCAGCGGGGCCAGTTGCCCCCCACTTGACAAGAGGGGTGAGGGCCAACGCGCCCCTACCCTCTCTGGCACCCCCGAGTGAGGTGCCAGCTCCTCGCTTCGAGGCCTGGGCTGCGACGGGCTCGTGCGCCCCGAGTGGGGCGCCAGCTCCCCGCTCAAAGGCCCGGGTTGCGTGGCTCGGGCCTCCGAGTGGGGAGCTGGTGCCCCCAAAATACAGCTAGAGGCCCGGGCCTCCAAGCGTGGAGCTGGTGCCCCACTCGGGGGGCGCTAGAGAGGGTGGGGGGGGGCCGCTGGCCAACTGCCCCCCAAACGGGGCCAGTGCCCCAAAGTGGGGCACTCCAACCCCCCTTTTTTCATTTTTATAAAAAGTCCCCCACACCCACCCCCCCCCCCCCCCCCCTTTCTATGAAGTTAATAATAATTTAAAAAAAAACCTCTCCTTTTCTCCCAAATCCCCTCTTTGACTTCTCCTCTCACAATAATTTTTTTTTCTTCTCAATTTACGATGTTGATTGTAAATTTTGCCCCATCCCCCTCTTTAATTTTAAATTTTTCCAATGTCTCCTTTCATTCTTTATTCTACTTTTTTTGGCATTTATAATTTCAAAAAATTTAGCTTTAGTCTACTTGGCTGCCACTCGGGCAGCCTATGTGGCAATTCTTAAAGGGTCTTTTTAGCATTAGTAACTCCTCTAATACATGGAATTATAGCTAATGAGCTATAGTTAAACTTTGCAAGAAGTACCAGAAGCAGAACAGAGGTTAATGGTTTTAAAGGATAGAACACATCATACTTCATCAACAACAACGTTCATGAGATTATGACGTGCAAGGACTATTGTGACAAATATGAATCATAAGTAAATAGTCACTTTGTTGATAGAAGAATATTATAAGATGACGATGCGAAGAAATTACAGATGGGCATTGCGCTATGCTATCGCTCTATCTCTCACTATCACTATCGCAAAGTACACTTTCAAGAGTTTGAAAATGTCTATACATTGATTCTGCATTCGTGCTTTTGCGTTATTCTTCTGATTTATTTTTATACTAACAAGATGGATTATGTACACTAACAATGCACTAGGGAGGGCATTGCTCTCTATTCTTATTATTGCTCTATCTCTCACTATCGCTATCGTGAAGTACTTTTTCAAGGGTTTTTAGATGTCTATACACTGATTCTACATTCATGCTTTTACCCTACTATTTTGATCTATTCTATACTAATCAAATGATGGATTATGTACACTAACAATCTTAACTAATATGCAATTAAATGGTGATCAATGCCTTAATCTATCACTAATGACAGAAGCCACCATAACCACAATTTGAAATTGTTGAAGCATAGTCGTGAGACTAGAAGAATATTTTGTAGGTCGACTCGAATATTGTCAAGTAGAGTCAAAGATGGTTCGACTTGGGTCAACTTGAAGGCCGACTTGATTTGAATCGAAGGTTGACTCAGGTCAAGTTGAAGGTCGACTCGGATATGTGTCGAGTCAAAGGGGGTGACAATGGTATCAAAAAGTATACATACTCAAGGCGTCTTGAATTGACTTCCAAAAATATACAAAAGTTGCATTTTGGCATTTTATAGCCCACATTGAGATCCAATACATTTATTTCAATTTTTAAGGTCTTTGATATGTCACAAAAGGGTAACTTGAGATTAATAGTCGTCGAGCCAACTATTGCTCTATCAATGGCTACATCTATTGATTGTTGCCCAAGATAGAAACGAAATTGGGTGATCTTGAGTGTAATTTCTTGAAGGCTCCTTTCTAGACCTCTCCTTTCTAGACCTCCAAGCTAACATAGATTTTGGTTTCTGAGTTTCTTTGTAGAAGATGCAATGTTCCTTTGCAGGATGACTTCCACATCAAGTTGATTATATAGCATTTTTTGTAGGTCTCTATTTGACCTACATCATATGGTAATGTCCTCAAGTGTGATGCCATATACATGATGAGTGTTCAATACTAAGGATCTCGTTTAGAGATAGAAACTTTTATTTTTGGATCAGCTTTGAATGCTAAAAAGCTGCCCAAAAGAATAACTCTGTTAAAACCTTAAGAAGATCTCCGTAAGTGTGAGCTGATTTCAATGGATTTGGTGATGATATATGAAAGTCTACAAACCTTCAAACCTCTAAGATGCATACGAGTGAAACTTATAGAGCATAAGAAAACCTATCATTCTTTCAGAAGACGTAGAAACGGTCAAATTTGAGCCAAGCAGAGTAACGACTGATGATCTCAACACATCACAAATTTTAACCTCAATTTTGTGCATAGGACACTCAATTCATAAAGCTATTGAATAGAATTACCCTACAGTCATTGAAGCTACTGTGAGGGATATGCCTTAAACTAAAGAGCTTTGATCTAACTACACGCCAGTTTTGCGAGTCAATGCAGGTGTAGATCCAACAATATTAAGAGCAAAGCATTGAAATGAAGAACCAAAAAAGTGAATTAGGCATAGTTTGACAGCTGATACCTTTTTGTTCTCCGTGATAGTTCCTCTTTTAGAATCTTTGCTAAAATACAAAGCTTCATAAGTATATGAATATGGAGAGGTCAATGACAACATAACTATGCAGTATCTAAGAAGCCAATATGCAAAAAATCGAGCACTCAAGTACAGCAACGGGTTTGAAATCAAAATATAGAATCAAGAACATGCATAATTCCTGCAAATGAAAATGAATCGAAAAGATCAGAATGATAACAAAAGCTGAAGAATGGGCAGACAGCCAGCTAGTGCTTCTGCTTAACAGACATTTGAGCAGAAGGTTAAAAGACATCGCATATTCACTGTTCAGAAAGAAAAAATTAAGACACATCACACGGTGACTATTTGCCAGTAAGACTGGAGTGTGTATAAAACTTAATCGCTAGAATCTCACGTTTGCCATCACAAAAATTCGGAGCAGAACACACGTGAGTACACAATCAAAAGAATTGTCAAACTTGATGATTAAGTTGAGTAGGAGATATTACCACGACAATCATAGAGAGCATACAATTCGTAGTAATGGAACTGAATAGTAACTCATTATCACAAGCAACAAAAAGCTACAACTTTTCCAGCTTTAATTCAAAGGCAAAATGGCTTTCCCGTGATCTAGAGATTTTTTTACACTGATATAATGGACGGATAATTTTGATTGGACCCATGTCCACAAGCAGCATACAGAACTACACACTTTGCAGTAATGGTCCAAGTTTGCAAAGACTTGTCCTTGATGAAAGCACTAAATTGGCAAGAACATTAACCCCAAATAGCCATTTCTAATTGCATTTGTTGGTCAGAATTGCCAATCAAGGTACTCCTCCAAGTCGTTGTTACTTGCCACAAAATCCAGCTGGCTGGACTTGCTTTCCTTCTCATGCCCACATATATAATTGAGGCCCACCAATAGTTCAGTAATGGCTGATTCAGCCTTTACACGATCTGCAAAGTGAAGTGTCTGCAATAAAAGAACATTGGTCCGAGAAACAACTTGCTGCTCAAAGTTATGTTCTGATTGCCACCTGATCATGTTATGAGCAAGAGGTGCCAACCAGCGGAGTATATCAGCCAGAATTTCCTTCCAATGCTCAGCAATTGCAGCATCAAATCTGGTTGAATCTCTTGGGAAGAATCTTATCCTTGATCTTAGAGCTATTCGCACACTTTTCGGCAGCATTCTGTATAAATCATCACGTGCATCACTACCAATGAGCTGTGGGAACCTCACCATTTTCTCAAGAACAATAATTATATTTGCATAATGCAGAGCAAGAGCAGCTCCTCCGAGAGTGGAAGTGGGTGCCTTTTGATGTGAACATAGAGGATCAAGCAACACAGGGTCTATGCATTGACTTTGGTATACATGATATGATTCCTGACGGTTGAGTTGCACGTTTTTCTGAGAAAGATTCGTAGGTGACAAGCATCCTTTGGAAAAGCCAGGATCCATTAGAGAAGCTTCATATTTCTCAAACGCTATTGAATGAGGACCCTGAGCGAAACCAGACCGGCTAAAGGAGCTTCGAGACTGTAGCGAACAAAGACCATCACGAGGAGGATAAAGATGTGGATGGGAACTTCTGGTGCGCCTAAAACATGAAACTGGACTGAGTCTGCTATGTCTTTCTGGGTGGGAATCACAATCCATAGAGGCTGTAGAAGTAATACTACTCTTAGGAGGACTTGGGCTACATACCTCAGCAGCATAATCGGAGCCCTCAATTCCTCTGCAAGGCAACCTGAGCACGTGTGAGGAAAAGTTATCACCATGAATTTCATTAGTGGAGGTATCGTTAGACTCTTCAAAGAAAGCGGATTGAGGACTTAAAAACAAGATTTGGGAGCTATTAGAATAGTTAAACTGAGATGATAAATACTGATCGCAGTCTCGAGAGGAATACAATGGCACTAAATGGTTTAAGCCTAGCATTGGTGAACCAAATATGCCCGCTATACGACGATGAATTGTGCACACTGTGCGTGCCAGGAGAGCCACAATTTTGTCAAAAGTGCGGTTCCAAAGTGAAATATCCCTCAAATATTTAACTTCTTGGCGCTGCCACATAATTTTTTGCTCCAGAATGCTCTGGGCCTCTCGATGTGCACTATTGTCATCGTCCTGGATTCTGCGTGCAGCTTGCTCCACATCTGCAAGGATCTCTAGTTCTTGATACAGATTTGATGTAGAAGCTATATATCGCTCCATCTTCTTCATCTTTGCCTCCATTTCTTTCAAAGGATACTCAAGTGTGCTGACATCTATATTATTCTTCAGTACATCATTGTACACATGCTCAAAACCTTGCAAAGCAGGGTCTTGACACCTCTTCCCAAGCCGAGCTACTGATCTAGCTAATGCAGTTAAATCCTGTAGTTTTTCTCTACAGGCAAAGGCAAGAAGCACAGCTTCGTTGTCAGAAACCAGCTTCAAAACACCCTCTGCCTTGATCACTTCCGTACGCAAATGTAGTATCTCCTGATCGCTTAGAGACTGCCAAAGCTGGATGGATTTTGACATCAAATTAGCTACTTCAAAAGCTAGAATGCCAATTTTGGCCTTGTCACCCTTTCCACCTTTCTTTTTGGAATCAGTACCCAGTTTCCCAGCTGCTGCTTTGATGGTGCTCACTTGACTGCCCATTCTCGCAGCAAGAAGCCCAATGTACCTCTTCCAATGGGTTCAGACTTACCAGATCAAGCTAGGTCTGAAAATGTCCTTCATCATTCGCAAATGGCACAATTTTGGATGCTCACTTGCTCTGAAAAACCCTTATTGTTGTCTGTGGATGCAGCACCCAAAATCTAAGTCTTTCAGTCACCAATCACCTTAATTTGCACCCTTGTCTCCAAGATGTGATACAATGGGTTATTGCCATAGCAATATGAAGAGAGATAGTGCTTTCGGTTTTCCATAACTTTCACATAAAAAGCCGATTCGTCCAGACGGAAACTGCATTTTAGGCTAGAAGTAAAACAGGAGCTCAACCTCAACAAGTCACATCTTTAGAAACACAGAATATCCTGCAAATGGCTTCTCCTTCGGAAATTTTTTTCCCACTTGACTAACAGCAAAACATCAGCATACCCAACTCAAATGTCCTATAAAATCATCTGATAATAGCTATTGTCTTCTATTACATGCATGCACGTGTGGCTGGGAACTCCCGAAGGCCCCGAAGAGCTGTACCCTACAATACACAAAACCAGCCGATAGCCTTCTGTGTTCCTCAGCTCACAGTAACCAGATTGACTTCAGATCTACTGAAAAACAAATGCTGGTAATAGATAGCGCAAAGAAGAACCCGTGTCTTTCTTTTCCTAGGTTCAGCTCCTCACAGTGACCAAACATGCTTTTGCCTACCCAATGGCACAGTTGCAGTAGCCTTCACTCTCCACCAGCTGCCATCCACAGCCACCACTTTGGCACTGTCCTAAACTAAGCACAAGAACTATCAACCAGACACATAAAGGCTTACCACGTTTGCTAGCATTTCCTTGTGCCCGGTCAATGCCATACCCTGCTCAGCTCACAGATCTTCCACTTTCTGCAAACTCCAGAAAACCCAATGCCACATGTGCTCCTCACACAACTTCAGAGGTCCAGAGGTAGCTAGCAGCCAAGGCTTTGATCATCGGTGCTGCTAGACAGACAGTCCAGAGTGCTCGCATTTCCCCACAAAGAGATATAGAGAGAGCGAGAAAGGTTACAAGAGAGGAGAGGAGAGGCGGAGCAGAAGACCTAATCCCTCGTTGTCCTTAATCTCTCTTTACCAACCCCATTGCTTTGCTGCCTGCCAGAAAATTTGCTGCATTCCTCCCTCTCTCTCTCTCTCTCTCTCTTTCTCTCGCTCGCTCGATCTTTCCTTGTTTATTTCTCTCTCTCTCGCTCGCTCGATCTTTCCTTGTCTCTCTCTTTCTTTTTCTTTTTTTCTTTAATTTTTTTTTTCTGCCTCTCGCGCCCCGAGCACAGCAATAATTTCTCCAACGCAACTAAACGCGGTTGAGTCACCCCCCTCCTCACCTGCTGCCTGCCCATCTGGCCCCACACCCTCACACACACTTTACACACACTCACAAACACAAGGCATGACATGTGACCCCACCAAGTGTGCCATCCCTTGCCTACACTTCTAGGGTTTCCTAGGCTTTATCCCAATATCAAGAGCTCCTACGGCCTATACACTACAAGGGTTTGCTAGGTTGTACCTCGAGACCTCGGATTACATAATGCTTCAAAGAAAGAGCATAGTACTCACCCAAGCTTAGGGTTTGTTGGGCTTTAACACCGGACCTTGGATTGCATAACACTTCATGAATGAGCATGGGTCCTCACCCTGGTTTGAGGTGCATCATGCCCATCAAACTTGAAATCTTATCACCGCTTTCTCGGCATGGCTGAGAGTGCATGCTCTCTGGTGTATCGAACAACATCGAATTGGAGATATTATCATGCTGCTTTCTCACCGTGGCTGAGGATGCATGCTCATCGAACGGTGCATCAAATACCATGGAACTTGCGGTCTCATCATGCCACTTTTTCATCCTCATCCAACGATGTATCAAACACCACCGAAGATGAATTCTCATAATTTCGCTTTCTCACCATGGCCAAGGGTGCAAGTTCATCAAATGGTGTATAAGAAACCATCAGACATGAGGTCTTCCCACTTTCTAATCTTGCTACACCATTGGATGAGGGTGGAGCCCCTTGCTTGCTTGCTCCCTATGCTCATCCATACTTTGATCACAACATATTATGGGTTGTGTAATTTGCTAATCGTGCTATAGCATTGGATAAGGGTGGGGTCCCTGCCTCACTCTCATTCATGGTGAGGAATATGCTCGCCCACACTTTAGTCACAAGATATTATGGCTTGCGTACTTTTAAAATAACCTTAATAAACACTAACAAACAAAGAGGTTATAGGGTTGCACAATTTGCTACTCACCTTAAGAACATGTTGTGGGATTGCATGACTTGTTATTAGCCTTAAGAAAATGCTAATCACACTTCATCCAAAGTTTAGAGTTCTACTTTCTTTTTCACAACAAGAGTACCAAGCCAATAAAATTAGATGATGGCAGGTGATCTGAGAAGCATGGGAAAGCTTTGTCGTGCAAACGTGTATGATCAAAATGTACTCAAAACTTACGAACACATAAGGTTTGGAGCAAATTATTGCTTTAACACATAATCTTTTAACATATTATCACAATAGCCTACCGTTCCACAAGAAACATTAAAAACGATAAAATACTAATCTATGTTTTCAATTTTGAAACTAAAAGACATTGCTCTTTGGCTTTTAAGACTACATTTGTCATGTCCAACGCACATAAGAGGAAGGAAGTGGCTCCCTCACCACCACCCTCGGTCACTGACAACCAACCCTCAACTTCAGCGCCATATCCGAATGTGAGGGAAGAAAGAATGCAGTACTAGAAAATAAGACACTGGGTACAAAAAGCACAAGTGGAAGAAAAAGAGCTAGAAAAGGACCATCTCACGGAACCTCCAGTTGGCGTCGAATGACAACCGCAAGTGGGCTCACCACTGCGCACTGATCAGAATGATCGGTTGCACCAACATGAACCACCTTTTCACATGGTGGAGCCCTAGGAACCACGCACTGAAAGGCTTACACTTTTATTATCAAGTTGTGTTAGTTTACCACTCGGAGAACTATTGCAAATTGCACCACAACCGAAAAGCCTTCTAGTTGAATGGGCCAAAGCGGATGAGGAGCCAGTAGCGCCTGAGCCCATATATTGTACGGGCTATGAAGAAACAAGTAACGTCCTCCACATCGGAGCAGCATGGGAAAGTGAGGAACACAACATCACTTTGCCAATCAAACACAAGGATACGAGGACGAGGCAGCATTGGTAGATGGAGGATCGGGTGTCAATTTAATTTTTACCACCACTTTGTATGAAAAATGGGATTTGCAAGGGTTGAAGCCAGCAAGATTCGCCATCAAGCTAGCAGATCAATCTTGTGTGAAACCAAAAGGTTGCCAATATACCTGTAAAGATAGCAGGTAGTCATGGATATACCTGAATCTCCATCTGCATACCGTGCTTTACTGGGAAGACCATGGTTGAGGACTGCGCAAGTAGTACACAACTGGGGTACGGGAAAACTCACCTCCGAGAACAGAGAACAGGTTGTAAAGGTTGATCCAACCACATGGGCGGTGAAACCTATTGCACCCAAGGCAGATGACAGATCATCTACGACAGATCACACGATTGATCGCCCAAGGCCAGCCAAGGGAGGTCACTATGATTCAGAGACGGATGTCGTAAGATGGACGAATGCAGTAGCAACTATTGACTGTCGGACATGTCAATACGAATCAGATTCGGAACCCAGTACATCTTCACCCAAATGTTACACTATGGACACACCAACCACATTTGGATGAATATGATAAATGTAGCGTGGCTGTCAGCGGAACCTATTGAGAACCCAGTGGACGATGATCTAGTCCCTTGGCAACATGCTCTAGCTTATAATAAGAAAATTGAACTGACTGATGAGCAGGTCCTACACCACATGGACCCATATCGATACGGAACCAAGAAAGTACCAGCTCAACCACCGCAAAAGTCTGCTATGGCGAAAGTCTCAAGGATCGATCCACCCAAGGCACCTGCGAATAAGAAGAATCAGTTCAAGCAACGCTACAACCAAGTGATCTGGTGGAGTAATCTACCCGAAGAGGCGATAGCTACAGTGAATATTGATATTCGCAACCATGAGGCGAATGTCACGGCAGTTCCGATGAGAGACAACAAGGATGAACCCACCAAAATGACAAAAAAGAGCAAAAATAAGGTGTTGGATTCCTTGAAGTCAATCAAGATAGACTCAGATACAACGTCATCTTCTACACAGGCGACTGAAAATCAAAAAATGGCCAGTCGGGCTAAGATCAATATGCTGAAGGAGGAATCTTGATCAGCGCCAGTTCACGAGATGTGTGAGACTTTCAAGAATTATACCTTGAACGACGTGGTAATCATGATGCCGCAAGCCCAGAGAGAACCTAATCAAAGTCAGGCACCAGCGGAATAAGTCTTCGAGGGACCTGCGCAAACACAGCCGATGAATCTTGTCGAGCCAGGTGAAGAAGAAAAGATAGTGCATGTGGGAGAGCAGTTAACACCCACACAATTCAAGAGACTATGATCGTTGTTGGTGGAATATAAAGACTGTTTTGCCTGGAGTTATAGTGACCTGAAGGGCATTCCACCAACAATAGTCCAACACACCATACCCTTGGTGGATGCAGCAGTCCCCAAGGTAAGCCGTTATTACCGTTGCAACTCGAATTATACTGAGCTGATCAAGCAGGAGTTGCAGAAGCTGATGGATGCAGATTTCATCTATGAAATCGAGTACCCAAGAAGAACGGCAAAATGCGGATTTGTGTGAATCTAAAAGCACCAAAAAAGATCATTTTTCTTTACCATTTACGGAAAGTGTCCTCAACAGAGTAGCTGGCGCCGAAGCCTATAGTTTTCTAGATGGTTTCAGCGGCTACAACCAGGTGAAGATAGCCCCCCATGACCAGCACAAGATAGTATTTGCGACGAAATGGGAAACCTATGCCTATAAAGTGATGCCATTCGGACTTTGCAATGCCCCAAGCACCTTCCAGCGAGTCATGTAGGCAACATTGCAAAAATCTCTGAAAATTTTCTTGGAGATCTGTGCGTGCATTGGACCAGACTCAAAACACTTATCCAATTTGGAGAAAGTGCTATAGAAATGCCGCGACTACCAGATCTCCCTAAATCTAGAAAAATGTCAATTCTGGGTGACACATGGCTTGATTCTCAGCCATATAATATCAAGACACGGAATTGCCACAGATCTATCAAAGATCAAGATCATTGTTGATTTACCACCACTGGGAACAATCCGTGAAGTCTACGTCTTCATGGGTCATGATAACTATTATAGGATCTTCATTCCTGATTTTGCAGAATTAGTCCGACCAGTTTACAAACTCACAACGGATCCACATTGGAACGAGGAAGTCCTAAAGGCCTTCCAGAAGCTTAAGGATGCATTGGTTTTAGCACCAATCTTACAGCCACCCAATTGGTCCATTGAGTTTCACATGCATACGGACGCATCAAAGTATGCAGTTGGAGCAGTCTTAACCCAACCAGGTGAACACAAAAAGGATTTTCCAATCCAATTCTGTCTACATAGTCTGATTTCAAAAATCCAATCATAGGAACAAGTTGTGCGAGATATCACTTCCTGCAAGGGTTGAACCCTCGCAGACAGCCTAAACTCTCGCAGAACCTTCGCATAGCAACCAAATCACCTTTTGAACTCTTGCAGACTTCCCTGAGGTCTTAGAATTTTGTGAAGAAGGTGCCTGCCAAAATTTGGGTGGAACTGAACAAGGGAAAGTGGATTTCACCTAATATGCACTCTAAATTCCGCCATATAAGGGCTGAATTCGAGTCATTTGTCACCTTTGCTAGCGAAGCTCTACACTGAAATTACCAAGTTCTCCGTTTGCGACCAAACTTCCTACCAGATCATATTGAACACCGATCTGCGCTCTGATCTACACTTCTTGTCATCCAACACTCATTATTCACAGTTTTCTGTCATTTCCACACCTTTTTCCATTTTCCACCGTTTTTCCTACTTTTTTGACCTCTAATCCTCACTGCTAACATGGCCTCCTCATCCTCTGAAGACTCTGGCACCAAATAGGTGATCCAACATGACATCTCTAAGGCCACACAGATTTGGCCTCTACCCTCTGACGCTTTGATCCAACCATGGCTGCAGACAGCCGACCCACTTCTAGAGGCAATGGATTTTTACTCGGTCCTTTTCCATTCTAAGATTAACATGGGCCTCGCCCTTCACGCTTACGCCACCTGGGACGAGGAAAAGACTTGTTTCCACTTCCTATATCAAGGTACCACGTACAAGGTCAGGATTAACGCAGACTCGATGGTCACCATTGGCATTATGTCCGGTGATCGTCAACCCATCTCCCATCGCCACGCCAAAACTCTGATCAAGCCTTTTGTCACCCAAACTGCACCGAAAATTTCAATTCAGTCTAAGCTGCTGAGTCAGATGGTGGAATCCTTTTTGGAATTCTCTGGCCTCTCCGTTGTGCCATACAACTGGCATAGCTTTCTTATTTGTGAACTAACCAACTCCATCAAACCCAACAACAGTGAGTGTATCGCAGCAGGCCCCCTGTTGTGTAACTTTGCATGCGCCCTTCTCGAGGCAAAAGTGCACGGTTTCCAACGCTTATCCCTTTTGTCTACCCTCGTGCCACACACTAACCTTTATCCGCCATCTCAAGCATCCACCTCCTTCCAACCTGCAGTTATTAACACAACGGCCAACAAACGAATGTGTGGCGTTGCCTCTACATCCACATCTCCACCTGCTACCCAAAGACGCACCTCCACTACCGCACTACCCACCCCATCAACCACCGCCAATTCTTCTTCCATGCAACCATCCCCTTTTGTCTCTGTTGTCACTACCATTCTCGCTTCCTCTATTGATACCACTCCTATCTCTGTTCGATTATCCACTACTCCGTCCATCACCATCGCATCCTCCATCACTCCTGCTGCCACCGTTGCTTCCATTCCATTCAATCCTTCTGATTCTCAATCGTCTCCCGACACTCTGGCATGGATGCAAGTCATCAATTTTTCACCCCCACGCCAGACCCTTTCTGCTCCATCTTCGCCTTCTTCCATACTCCACACCACCCTTCAATTCCCCTCTGTTCCTCCCATTCTCTCGTTCGGACAAGCCGTCCTCACCCCCGTTTCGACAGTTGCTTCTCAAACCCCATCTGCTTCGCCAACAAAGGTTGCCGAGGGCAACCAACTGTTGCCTGATGACGCATTTGTCCAAACGGTTTTGTTACCATCACCAAATCGGACCGATCCCACTTCCCCAGATGGCATCAGGTCCAATGAGAACCTGATAGAAGATGATGACGACGGAACTCCACAAGTCATCGGGGCTGATACAACACAAGCCCCTATCAGTGCCACTGTACTGACTGCTCCCACAGACTTAACAACAACGTACCAGACTATGGGCAAATACATCCTGGACGCGGTAGCGGCCAAAGCTATCTTGGAAAGCAGGGTACTACACCTGGCAACAAGCGACACACAGCTGCGAGCAGAACTCACCAAGCTGCAGCACGAGCTGATTTTGGCTCAGCAACATGAACAAGTAGGGCACCAGGAGATCGCCAAGCTGTAGCAGAAGGAGGAGGGCCTCAATAATTATATCCAAAGCCTCTCCAAAGCGCTGATAGAGGCCTCCACAAAGGTGCGAGAGAAGCGTCCCAACGGCTTGCTCCCATCCAGGCGCAACTAAACCTTTTGGAAACAGAGTATACGCATCTGGGGATGGAGGTCAAAGCCCTACAAGATGAAAAGCTCGTCTGGTTAGCTCAACATGCACCAGACTCAAGGCCGCTCTCTCAATCAGAAATAAATCTTCTTCGGCGTCAGGTGTAGGTTTATAGCCAAAGCTTAAATAGCTACTAGGAAGAGTTCAATAAATATCGGACAAGCGCAACTCACGAGCTCGCCCAGGCCAAGCAAGCCCTCAAGGCTTGCCAAAAATTCATGGAAACGAAGGCCCAGTCCACCCCCGTGGTAATTCCACCACCACCTATTTTTGACGCTGCACATGCCAATACAAGCCAAGACCAAAGCCAGCAGGCAGCAGGGGGATTTAACCAAGATCAAGGGTCCGAAGGCCAAGACCAAGGACAAACGGATACGGCTGCTGAGACGCGAGACCAGGGCCAAGGCGCGATACCAGCCAAAGCCAAGCCACATCATCCAGAGGTTCACGCACAATATCCGTCAGCCGGGCCTTCCAAAGACCAAAGTCTATGGAGCAGAAAATAAACGAATTCCTATCAAAGTATCTCCACGAATCATCAAGAGGCGGTTGGCAGATATCGTTTTCAGCTCAGACAATAAAGGGCAAAGAATTGCAAGCATTACCCGCCCTCCACCCACAACCAGAGTGGAGTCAACAGTTGTTCGAAAGAGACCTTGCGGCCATCAGGGCCTACGTGACGAGTCCGTAACAATTATGGGCGAATGCGCACTTCATGCCATGTACAGGTCAATCCAAATGGGCAGAATGTGGCACTCCTCTGGACAAACTCACAATTCAAAACTTCAATTGGCCGATCATTCATTTAGAGTACGGTTGGACTACGGATGTGGATGCCAGAAGGGCTCTCACCACATTCGCCAATCACTATGTCAATTGCCCTAATCCAACAGTCCGCGCGGCAGCCACTTACGCCCAGGACTTAGAACATCTAATGGGGATCGAAACTAAATGGGACAATTTTCTCCCCTCCATATTCTTTGACATTAATAAGGCGCTACCTTCAGACAAAGTCAAAGATCAGCTACCAATCGCTCGTGTGTATTACCGAGCTGCACTTCTGGGTGATCCATGGACACGCAGATTCCAAGCATGGGTCGACCAAGATTGGCTAAGAGGAGTCCACAAGTCCCTTCACACACCCAAGGACTTGAAGAAACTAGACCGCCTCAACTTTATGGAGGACGTCACGACCTACCTGATCCAGCAAAGGTGGTCGAAGAAAACTCCTTACTAAACCGGCAGAGTGCCGAGGGACCGGCACTACTCTAGGCCGTGGGTCCTGTTGGTATTCCCAACAAAGTGTAAATAAATAAATCGTCCAATAAAATGTGTTGCGAGGGCATGGCATCCTGCGCGCGTAAGCCCATGGCCCAATGAGCACGCAAGCTTAAGTGTAACTAAAATAAAATTGACTTGGGCCTTGGAATTAAAATAAAACTAGAGGCCCAAAGTCATTTTTAAACTTAGAGATCACTTTTTAGAGTTGGGTCCAAATTGGGACTCACATGAATCTTGTGAAGTTTAATGTAATTTTTATGGACCCTTGGATCAAGTTGGGTCCAAGATGAATGGATAGGATCAATGTGATTATTAGCCAATAAAATTGAGGGGCAAGGGCCTTCCCCATTTTATAAAAAGACACCATTTGTACACTATTTTCATGCTTAATAAAGAAGATGAGACTCTATCATTTTGAGAGCTCAAGCATCCTCATTTGCTAATCTCTCTTGCTTATGCTATTGTTGGGATTGCTTGTTATTTCCATTTCTTCCATGCTTTTTGTTTGTGATTAGTTAAGATTTCTCCATAAGCAATGACATTGAGCATTTGAGCTAACCTCTATCTCATCTCTCTCTCTTTCTCTCTTCTCTTCTCTCTTCCTCTTCTTTTCTAACCCTTCCCTTCACCCAAAACCATGAAGATTGTTAGTGTAGAGGAGTAGAGTTATGGGAGAGTAGTATTAGTGGTGAATAGAGTTAAGGGAGAAAGTAGGAAACTAACTAAAAATAGCATCTATGCATAGTTAGGTACCTATCCAGTGATCTAACCCTTGTTGACAGGCGGGAGGGCTATACTACGCAAGATCTTCGACCCTACATGATAGAAATCACGTTTGAACTTATAGTAACTAACTTTGAAATTGCCAGTACTACAGTGATTACGTAGCCAAACAATTAAGCATCGAAAATTACCAGACAAATAATTAGTCACAAAGAACTCCAAAAAATGCATACATTCTGAGACGAAGCTGAACGCAATAAAGAATAGTATTGATTCAAAACGAAACATAAGTAAATGAGTACAATAAGTTGCGGATCAAAGCCGCGTACTCTATGCTATCTCTGAGCGGCTAAAATGAAAGTCTGAATTAATGCGCAATATTGATAAGCAGTAACGCAATAGCAATCTCTAAAACAACTCTAAGAAGTGAGCTAGAATGCTCAGGAGTGTTCGAGCTCACAGGCTTGAGAGAGAGAGAGAGAGAGAGAGAGAGAGAGAGAGAGAGAGAGAGAGAGAGAGCTAACTATTCAAAATGCTTCTGATAATTCTGATTTTCAATTAATTCAATAGTATGAATATGAATAGCTATTTATACTAAGAAATTAGGTCATCAATTGCGATCGGCAGTTGGCTGGTGATCCGCTGGCATCCATCCGGTCCTTGTCATTTATTGTTGATAAGCGGTGAAATTGTCCGTAAACGTTTGTCTGCATAAATGGACGAAGATTGTAGCTCTGCAGAAATGAACTAAAACAATCACAGGCGACACTATCGGGTTTTTCGCGAAAAAGACGAAAAAGAAAAAGGTGCCCTTAAATCTCATTTAGGGTTGTCCCACGCTTTGCCAGAGTCATTTCCTTAACATTTGAGGCTCTTTGGAAAAAGCAAAAAATGCGACACTGTGATTTTATACAAGATTTCTGTTAGGTGAAAAATGCGAAAAAGACGACACTGCATTTTTCAACTGGATTCCTTACAGGCGAAAAATACGACACTGTGGTAACACTCCGTGTAATTCTGCAGACTGTGTAAAGACACTTGTAAAACTACATAATGTATAAAGACACGAGAAAATCCGTAGAATTGGATAAACAACGAATAAAGATTATAACCGATTATCTGATCAGTAAGAAGGAGAATAATCCAACACTCCCCCTTAATCTGAATCCTTGAATGCCTTGACCTTCAAACTTAGTTCTACACATAATCTTCCGTGTCATTCCAAACTTAATGCTTTGGTAAAAATTGTTGGATTATTCTCCTTCTTACCAATCGTCTAATCGATTTTATTCTTCATCCATTGTTTATCCAGTTCTGTGGATTTTTCCGTGTGTTTACACAGTCTACAGAATTACAAGTGTTTTTCATAGTCTGCAAAATTACACGGAGTATATGACAGTGTCACAATTTTTGCCTGACAAAAATCTTGTGTAAAAACACAATGTCATTTTTCGCCTGACAGAAATCTCGTGTAAAATTACAGTGTCGCCTTTTTTGCATTTTTTGCCTGTTAGGAATCTCGTGCAAATATGCAAAGTCGCATTTTTCACTTTTTCCAAAGAGCCTCAAATGTTAAGGAAATGACTCTGGCAAAGTGTGGGACAACTCTAAATGAGATTTAAGAGCACCTTCGGCTTTTTCGCCATTTTGCAAAAAAAAACCGATAGTGTCGTCTGTGGCTGTTTTAGTTCATTTCTGTAGAGCTACAGTTTTGGTTCATTTATGCAGACATAACCGGATGGATGTTAGCGGACACCAACCAACTGGCAATCGCAATTGATGACCTAATTGCTTAGTATATATAGTTGTTCATATTCATACAACTGATCCATCAAGTTATGATCAAGCATTTGAATAGTTAGCTCTCTCTCTCTCTCAAGCCAGCGAGCTTGAACACTCCTAAGCATTCTAGCTCACTTCTTAGAGTTGTTTTAGAGATTGCTATTGCGCTAATGCTTATCAGCATTGCACTTAATTCAGACTTTCATTTTAGCCGCTCAGAGATAGCATAGAGTACGTGGCTTCGATCCGCAACTTATTGTACTCATTTACTTATGTTTCGTTTTCATACTCAATCAATGCTATCTTTTATTGCATTCAGCTTCGTCTCATAATGTATGCATTTTTGTAGTTATTTGCAATTAATTATTTGTCTGATAATTCAATGTTTAATTATTTGGCTACGTAATCATTGTAGTATTGATGATTTCAAAGTTACTATAAGATTGAACATGATTTCTATCACTATTGTTTTGTTCAAAATTGATAGGCGTAGTCATGCATTGAGAAAGAGGAAGATAGTTTATTTCGCCATGCACGAAAAGTTTTCTTTCTAGACATTCAAATTATTTTTATTCGAGTTCGTTTCTTTTCAAGTTCGGCCTATCTTCTGCACACCTCCTTTCGACATGAAATCAGAGCGAAATCTCTAATACAAAATGGTTCCAATTCAAGCTTGATAGATCCTCCTCATGCCATAGCTCCAAGCTTTCTTCCAAGCACCTACATACATAGAAGCAAGAACAAGAGGCAAAACAAAAATGAGTAGGAGATGAATAATGAGGGAGAGGGGCGAGTTACTCCTTTTATAGGGAATGTGTAGCCTTGAGAGAGTGGCTGAGGTGTCCAAAATAAGTGTGAGAGGTTTAAGGGAGACTCCAGGAGAAGTAAAGTGAGAGGGTGAGGTGTATAGGTGTGAGAGGGTGTTTATCAACTAGTTAAAGCAAAAGGGGAGGAGTAGGAGGGCGCATTTTCCTAGGTGTCTTATAGCTTACAAGCCATGTGGCAAAGTAGGTAAGTTACATATTGATAAGGATGGAAGGTAGGTAGCTTAATATTTAATGTCAACCACCGAGAATTGATTTCCTATTGTTGGCATTACTCTTAGCGTCATCGATACAATCGACAGACTAAGTTCCATAGTCGTTCAAGAAAACCAAGTTTCCCACCAAAAGACTGTAATTTAAAAAACTTCTTGGGGGGGGGGGGGGGGGGGGGTGGGGGTGATATTTTTAAGTTTGGCAAGGTAAGGCATTTATGTTGGTTTAGTAACATAATGGAAAGATCTTTTCATGATGTTTCGAAGAGTGAATAAAACATAGTACCATATAATACAGTCCATGAGAGAGAGAGAGAGAGAGAGAGAGAGAGAGAGAGAGAGAGAGAGAGAGAGAGAGAGAGAGAGAGAGAGAGAGAGAGAGAGAGAGAGAGAGAGAGAGAGAGAGAGAGAGAGAGAACTAAAAGGATTGGTGCTCCCCAAGGGGACTTACTAGGCCGAATATGGCCCATCCCAAGGAGTTTTTGTAATTGCTTAAAAATTTCAACCTCTTCCTTGATGCTAACCATGTATGGAAAAAGAGTTAGAGGTTTGCTTCTAGGAAGCAACTCTATCTGATGGTCAACACTCCTTTGGGGAGGTAGGCCATCAGGGAGTTTATCAGGAAAAACATCGCTATACTCTTGCCTAAGTTTGCTAAATATTATTCCTTCAGGTGAATTCACACTTAAGGGATTATTTACAGGCACATTCAAAGGCAAATGCGATAAATTAATATTTAGACTCTGGACTGCATGGTCGTCCACATAAACTTCATCTTTCAAAAAACAAAGATAAACTTTATTACCAGAATCTTTTAAATATTCAACAGCTTCTTAGGCAGAAACTATAGGATCAAAAGGCCTATTTACATCGCCTTTTAGCTCAACCAACGAGCCCTTATGCAAAAATGAAATACTATGAGTAACATAATCCTTTCTTAAAGACTCATTTTTAGAATAAAACCATTCTTTTCCTAAGATTATGTCTACGCTATCCAAATTCATAATATGAAAATCTAGCGGTTCAATATAATCTTCAATTTGAAGCGGCAGTTGAGGAACAAGCTGATCCCAAGCTTGCCGATCTTCCCCCGATGCCATTTATGAAGTTATGTGTGGAACCATTATAAAAAAGAACAGTCACAACTTGGCGTCCTACGATTCCATTCATACGAATGAGATCGTGGGGGCAAAAATTAGCTTTATTAAAACAACAACTCTCGCAACTAGTGCCATCCTTAAAGGATAAATCAACAAAAGAATTATTAGAGTTACCTTGCGCTTTAAAGGATTTAGGTTGCCCGCCAGATTTCTTTTGCTTTTTCTTTAGGCAATCTTTCAAAAGATGCCCCTTCTCCATCCGTCGGTTCTAGCATTGTCATAACCTGCGCGATCCAACTTGACGCGCTTTTTCCCGTCTTGGGAACCAGTGTCCATCTTGTCTCTGCCCCGCTTCTTGAAAATTCTTTTCTTTTTGCTCTTGCTCCTTGCGAGAGGCAAAATGGACGTCGTCAAAGATTTTTGCAAAGCAAACTACATCCTCGATAGTTTGCGGTTGGTTACGTCGCACTTCTAGTTGAAATTCTTTCGGAAGCCCCAAAATAAAGTGTAACTTTAACAGGATAGGATCGATTCGCGAAGCAAATTGGGGCAAAATCTCTTGGAATTCTTGGATTTAGGCATGTAATGGCCTAGTACTCATCTGCATGGTGGCGAAACGCCACCAATGCTCAAAATCATCCAACACCGGAAGAAAAGTCGATAAATGCCTTACCGCGTAAAAACATGAGAGCAGAAGCGATCTTTGCACTATCAGACGCATCGTGCATGGAAAAATGACTATTCCATCAATCGAGCCATGAAAATACCACATTGGGAAGCCAGTCCTTCTTTTTGTTCAAAAGGAATTCCGAATTGAACATCGGATAAAAACCAATGCGTCGAGGAACACCACTCTTGCTCAGCCGCGGCATGCTTGGCTTGCATGTCCAGGATTTGGTTTTGCAGCAAGTTCAAAGCTTGAACAAGCTAATTAGTATCTACATCAGGAGGAGGAGGTGGTGAAGATGGTCCTTCGCCTGAGGGCATAACGGGATCCATGGCGTTCTAAGGAAGGAGACAAAGAAAAAACAGCAAAGGCTTCGCAACAAAGTGGCTTAGGGAGTCGAGAGAACTACTCGAGGAGACTAGGCCACAATTAAGCTCCTCAATGATGGAAATGGAACCTTTCTCCCCCATTCCACTCCTTTTTCTTCCTAAATAGCCTTGCTGGGTGGCGGGCCTTAAGAACGCCACCTAGCAAGCACATGGGCCCCAAAAACAAGTGGCAGCCCCTTATGGGGTCCACCTACCCTCATAAGACATGGCCACCACCCTCCCTACGCCACCTCGCCTGAGGGTCACCTGGGTCACGTCCCCACCCACCTTTTGGTCACCACCTTAACCTCTTGGCCTTAAGGCCCAAAGACACACCTAAATCTCCTCTAAAGCTTGTCCTTAGGCTTTAAAGAATGTGTTGGTACAACTGTACGTTCAAGAGGAGGAGGTGGAGAAAAAAACTTCAAATTTCCTCCCAAAAAGTGAAGAAGATGGAAGATTTGGAAATTTCTTTGTGTGTGCAGGTGGAACTTTATAAGGAGAAGGTTTAAGGCCAAGAAAGAGGCTGAAAAAGATAGGAAGAAGGGCATGTAGGTCTATACTTGCAGCAAGTACAGCTGTGTACTTTTCTTTGACTCCCCCCCTTTATTAAAAATGTGTTGAAGCCAAAACTATAGTTTACAATAGCTTTTGTATATTTAAAAGCTTATTCACAAACTTTGAATCAAAGTTTAATAACTTAAATATAAACCTTTGCTTCAAAACTTTGTAACCAAGCACAAACAAACTTTTTAAATGTACTTATTAGAAATACAATCATTGTTTACAAAGTTTTACTTTGTTTAGGTGAGTTTAGAGTGCAAAGAAAAAACTTCGCAAACTTTTATGTTCAAAGTTTTCAAATGTATTTTTGAAAGTACAAATACCTATACACAGAGCTATTCATCTTTTCAAAGTTTACCAAAACTTTGATAACAATGCACTTTACAAAGTTTAGTTTTCTTTCAAAACTTTGTTACAATTCATTCATCACATCACCTCACAAAAAGTACTTTGCAAAGGTTTGTACAAGTAGATGTGATAAATAGGATAATTATCTCCTCCCCCACAAACCAAAAGGTTTGGAGTGATTGCCTCTTGGGCCTGCAGCCTGCGGCTGTTGTGCGCCTGCAAAGAATTGTAGAGAGTCGTACAGACGCCGCGATGTGATAAATAGGATAATTATCTCCTCCCCCACAAACCAAAAGGTTTGGACTGATTGCCTCCTGGGCCTGCAGCCTGCGGCTGCTGTGCGCCTGCAAAGAATTGCAAAGAGCCGTATGGACGTCGTGCGCACAGGCGCGAGTGCCAATAAAAATTTATTATGATTATTTTTTTATTTTCTCAAAAAAAATTTGCAAGAATTTTTTTTAGAATTGCAAAAAAAAATTCAGCTGCCGAGTCTTGAAACCAAGGCCAAAAAATAGAATCAGTTTCTGAAAATTTTAAAACCGTAAAATAGTCAGAAAACCGACAAACTTCCAACATAGCTAGCAAAGGTGGCTCGTTTTCTATCAAAACAACCTCGGATTGAGACGAACCAAAAAGCAAAGTTGTTTAGTTCGAACCAACGAATACAACTAAGCCTTCAAAAAGAACATCAGCCAAAAGCTTAAACCAACCAAAAACGTAAGTTAGAACAATTGCACCTTATACACAATGATCGGTGGCTCTGATACCAAATGTTAGAATTTTTTATCATTGTGTCGATCATTGCTAAAGCACAAACAGGTGACGAACACTACGTTAGGTACTGCCACCTCATCCCCGTGCACTAGAGCTATAGACCACCATCAAGCAAGCTCAGATTTCATGTAAGTCATGGTGTCTCATACCACCATGCCTTACCCTCGACCCTCGCCTACCTACATCCTGAGGCCTAGATACTCGTCCTGACCTGACCACCAGTAGAAGAGCTCTTTATTCTCTAGGAGAGAATGAATACCAAGCTCATGGAGATCCACCTCTATATACATAATCCAGGTGAGTCATCTATAGGAGTCACGCATGACCAACGACACGTGACAGTTGTGCACACTGATGCGGGTCCATACAACGAGTCATCACGTGCCAATAAGACATTTACACGTGGCATCCAAAAGACATATAACTCCATATCAGCGTTCCATCCCATAAAGAGACCGTCACCTCAAGTTTCCTATTGCATGCCCTTATGGGTACGTAACAAATGGGTCTTCTAGAAAATTCTGTGGCTTAAATTTGGTGGTCAATGCCGCTTTTACTACTTTCCAATCTGTTCGTTCTTGCGCTATCCAGTTAAAAAACCAATCCAAAGCTGCTCCAATCATGGACATTGGAAACAACTTCAGTTTCTCTATTGGGATAGTTTTACCAAAGATCTCGCATGCTTGCCCATAAATCTGCAAGAATCTGATATGATCGGTGGATCCATCAAACTTGGGCAATTCTAATCTGGGAGATCTTCTGACTGCATATATGTATATTCAAGTAAGATGATGGGAACCAAAAAATGATTGATTGCAATGGAAAACACTTGAATGGATGTTTGCATGGATCCAAATGGGGATGATGACAAAAACGTGGGTAATGTAGCCATGCGGATGGTAATAGTAGTGAGTGATAGCTGGCAATTATTGTGCCGGGTGCGGGTGGGGTCCGGGGCTGGGTACGAAACAATATG
Organism: Diphasiastrum complanatum; assembly: GCA_029204225.1. NCBI lineage: Eukaryota > Viridiplantae > Streptophyta > Lycopodiopsida > Lycopodiales > Lycopodiaceae > Diphasiastrum > Diphasiastrum complanatum. The sequence goes on from CM055109.1 coordinate 46,980,508, forward strand.
ACGTGTAATCGAGCAAGTGATTGGCGTGCAAGTCACTAGTAGATGTGTAAAATTTTGAGATTTTTTTATCAGGAACTTTCGCCTCTCTGATATATGGTTTATCTCAATATTTTATCACTTTAGGAAGTCAAGCGAGGCTTCAAAAGTGTATGTAGGATCGAAATTGAACTGGGAACCTTCACTGTTGACCTTCTAGTAATGACTAACCTTTGTCGACTTGCATGGAAACTCAAACTAAGGATCTGAAGGGTGGCAAGGGTTAGTAGGCGAGGGTTCTTCTTGGCAAAAGATAGCCTAGCGAGGATTTTTTGAAGGCAATTCTAGCTCTTTTTTGAACTGGAAACCTTCGCCTAAGGTCTTACTAGAATTATTAATCTTCGCCTGCTTCATTGAGACTTTAGAACAATATTTTTCAACTATTCAGAGGCCGACGAAGATTGATGATCCACAGGCGAGGTTGGCGAGGGTTCTTGGGACTTAGATGCTTCTCAGAGAGCTGAAAACCTTTGTCGGCCTACTTTTTCCCTATATTAAGTTTCATTGAACTTTGTGATGCTAAAAAAACAAGGAAAAATAGTTATTGGCAAACTCTAGCAAAGGTTGGCAGTAAGTACTTTTCAGAAATCGACGTTGACAAGGATTTTTCTTGGTTGTTTTTATTTTTGGTGTCTTTGAACCTTCGCCGAAGCTCATACACACCTAACCAACCTTTGCTGACTTCAACAATTTTCTTGATGGTCATAATGAAATTGGGTGAGAGTTGTTTGGATGGTTTTGAACAACTTTGAAGTTCTGGACTTTTTTAACAAAGGAATTTTTTTACATTTTTGGCAATTTTGGCAGAATGGCTGGGAACTAACCTTCACCCAATCTATAGTAGGTTCTGCTGATGTGGCAAAAGGTACTGCCAGGTCGATGAGGGTTAGTTTGGAAGGATCAGAGAGTTGTCAAGCCTGGTAGGTATTTTTTGGCCCTTTTCATGGACAGATTGCCAAAATCTGTTGTATTTTCTTATTTTTGTGGTTTTTTTGGATCTATGTAAGGGATTGGATGCTTGGATCTAAATCTTTCCACCTCTCAATCTTTCTCCAAAGTTCGTACAAGCATGAATCACGAAAAAAAATGAAAAACTAAGCACTGAACCACGCTCTACTCTACCCGACACACCACCCCTCCACAAAACAAAAGCGACGTACACAAGAAGAATACATGAAAGCTACCTCGTAAAGAAATGCTAACTATTCTCCAACAATGGCCCCAAAATTTTATAACGATCTACCTGTCACACATAGATTCGTCCTCAAGGGAATAGTGTTAGCTTGGCACAAAGAGTTTTCTATCTAACAACTCCAAACTAACCACACCTAGATTAACAAACAAGTAACAAGAAAATAAAGTACAATAATGGAGGCAACTTGCACCCTCCTCTCTCTCCCCTCTCAGAAATCTACAGAAACAAGCAACCATATGAAATAACAACTAACCATAAACATAAAGCATGAGAGAGAGAGAGAGAGAGAGAAACATTCACATAGTTTCTCTTGATTAAGCAAGATCAAACACTTTGAAACCTTTATTCATAAGCTAACAAGGCAAATATGTAACTGAAAAGTAAAATATAGTACTGTATTGTGGCGAGGCCCACTTGCTAAGCTTAGCCTTACAATACTTTAGTGTCGGGACCCATTAAGTGTCCAACACACATACATTGTTGCACCACCAGTTGATTCTTAAGAAAAACTATGCACATCCAAATGAAAAAATTTCAAAAGAGTGAAAAACAGATGGACTTTGAAAAAGCAAGCTTGTGTGCCTTTGAGAGACTACAAGCTACACAAATATTCACCACTCTTGGTAATGGGCTTGGGCAAACCAAGAGCAACCCCTTTCTCGCACATGATCTCCATGGTTTTGATGGCCTAAGCTCTTCTGTCATGCTCCACTATTGTCACTTCCACCTTTGCCATTATCACACCCACATTAGAAACATTTAGCTTCTTAATGAATGAAGTGATTCGTGGATGGAAAAACTTTGAACAAGATTGGAGTACTCTTGATCTCCCAATCCATTAGCATGACTTGGACAAGCTCTTTGTCATGGATTTTATCACCAAAGGAGTCTAGCTTTTTGTTTAGTGTTTTGCTCTAATCACATGATTTTGAACACTTTCATCACTTTTTCTCATGCATTGTAGGACATGATTTCTCAACATAAGCATTCTTGAAGTATTTTTTTAAATCATATATGGCTTTTAATGAAGCCATGCCTAGTTGGCCGAGGTACAAGAAGCTACCTCTTGAAGCAATTTATTGCTTACATTTATCATAAAGCAATCTAAAGCAAGATAAAAGCTTATTTGAATCTTTGAACATCTTCATGCAGGTCTTGGACTATTAGGAATGACTCCATTCCGACATTCCATGTAGAATATTTAGATGTGTTCAGTTTCCCATTAGATTCAAAGAAAAATCCACCAATAGATCTCGTCTTGATCTAATTTCTTCTAAATAAAGTACACATGCTTCAAAGCTTTGTTTCCCTTTGGACTTGCACTCCTGTTCAACCAAACTTGTGTTCTTTTTTTTCACAAATGGAAAATTTACACAAATCTTTTTCCTTCTTGAACAAGTTCTCCAATCTAGACTCTTAGCTCACAAAAAATTGGAAGCGACACCTAGAAATTCTCATTGATGCTGTAAACTCAAAGTTTGGACTTTGTTTTGTTAATCTCTCTCCCTTACTCTTTGTTCACTTTTTTGTTTTGCACTTGTATCCAATATTTGGCATCTCTTAAGTTTAAAAGATTGCCAAATCCATTTTCAAATGTAGTGATACCTGAAAAATATGTATTTAAATGAACAAATGCACATTCCATGGCATATCTACCTAAGACTAGAATTTTAACCTCAATGCACAGGAGTCTAAAATGGCAAAGATTGTACTTCATTCATTTGAAACTTAATTCTACATTGAAAAATCCAACCCTTACTTAACAATGAAAAATGCAAAGCCTTTCAAGAGACTAAGTAATCCAATCTAAAAGTTGGCCTAAACTCTTATTTTGATATCATTACAAGATGTGCATGTGTAAAACCAAATAGAAATGTTGTTTTCGTAACATAAAATTGCAAGACTAAACTTCTAAATTGACATATGATTGGCACACTTAATTTATATTTGGAAAAGAAATACTCAAAATGCAATTCAAAAGTAGAAAAAATCTCCCTCCATACATTGACCAAAATACAAAATCCATAAGAAATTATCTTCCAAAATATAACTAAGCTTATTAACATTCATGGCAAATACATCATTGAAAACAATCCAAAGGAAACTCCATTTTCCAATGCCACAAATTCTTTGTTCAATGAATTCAATTTGTATGCCAAGATCAAGGTAAACTACTACTTGAATTTATTCATGAGACTTGAATATATCCAAATTCACAAATTTGATTTAATTTGAACACTGTTTCTTACACTTGGCAATTACAACAAAAACAAAATGTTTGCAAATTTCATAACGTCAAAAGAGGAATAAAGTTATCCAAATTCAAGAACCTACCAGCGTGGAAAGAGATAATCAATATTTTCGAATGTCCTAATTTTATTACTTGGCACAATATCAACATCTTCGACTCTATAAACATCATTTGATGTTTGGTGGTAATTCTTGTGAAACTCCTAGCAGTAGAGCTGCATATTTAGCAAGCCTTCATAAGTGCAACATCTAATACGGCACTTAGTTTTCTGAAACTTGAAATCAGAGGTCCACAACCTTTCCAATACCTTTATATGTAAGTTAAGAACATTTGAGGCCATCATCAATTGACAATTGATCCTTTCCCAATAGTAGATTGCAACCTATGAACACAAGTTTTGGTTCTAGTAAGGATGGACAACGATAGTCATTCAACTTGAAAGACATTGCTTAAGTGATTATTCATATAACACTTCAGCTTTGTTATATTTGCAATTAATATTAGCAAGTAGGAAAGTGAGCTTGTACTTGGATGTAGAAGGATCCCAGGACCAGATTCACCACAGAAATTTCTCTGGAGGGTAAGACTTTAAAATGAAGCTTGTTGATGCTACTATGCCTAATCAATCATGGCAAGATGAGAACATGGATTGTCCATTGTAAAGCTCAATACTACAAATATGAAAACCATGAAACTACAAGTCCACCAGGTAAACCATCTGTATATGCAAACAGCAACATGGTTACTACAACACCTGAAAACATCAAATTGTTTAGAGGACTTTTTTTGCAACCGTAACTCGGGGAATGAATGCTGTCTATAAGGCATTGGCAATTACATAGGTAACAAATGTCCTTGATCATCATTGGGGTTGGAACATATCCAACTCTTGTTGCAGATGTAAAATGGCAAAATTGGAATGCCATTAGAGCCAAAAATGTCACTGCAAAAGTAACAAACGCCAAAACAGGGATACATCCACCAGCTGCCACCACCACATGATTATTATCGAATATATACAACAGCCAAAACGAAAAAGTTTTCAAATATTGGTGTTCAATGATGCTCAGTGGGTCCTAAATCTCAATACATGATAGACCATAAAATGTGATTGTTCATCACACTTTAGGTTTTCCATTGCACAACCTCAGTCATTACTCTCCTTGCATTTTTACTCATGATTCAGGGTTATGCATCAATGGAAATTGATGTAAATAATGAAAGCAAGTCTTTAGGTATGACTGATTGTATAGCGAAATCTGTACAGAAATGCTTGTAGCATTCTGCAGCACATCCTAAACACAATAAAGGCTAGTGATAGCAAGGCTTCATTTATAACTACTCATTCAGCCCCAGTACAAAAAGACGTGCAACCGCTGAAATTTCCCTCAAATCATCATGATTCATAATATTTGCATGTCAAGTTTGCTTTTTGGCATTTGTAAGTAAAAATCAATTTCATCAAGCCAATTCTACAAACGATTAAGTGAACAGACTTTTGAGTTATTTTTTGCCGGTTTTCAACTTCAATCCTACAGCTCTCACCATATAATCCTTGCAATATTCTGAAGCTGGAAGTCAATCTGACCTCTGTTAATGTGCCTGTAAAAGACTGCACGTGTTTACAGGGTGCCATCCATGCATGGCAATAATCTCATTCCATATTGTATCATGGCATGATTTCTACTCATGCCAACATGATATATGCATTATGAATGAGGAGCATTTGCAGAAGCTACTTATTGATGGACCCAACACAATGTAAAAGTACTGTCCGAATCTTACATGCAAATGTACTTTCGATGATGCTAGCAGCCGTATCAATGTGATTTTCTGAATAGCAAGCATGAAAGCCTTGCTTGTTAAAAGACCTGGCATGTCCTAGGCATCGTAGACAAATGGAATCACAGCTATGATGAAGAGGTGGTGAAGCTTGAAGGCTTCACACTATGCTTAGCAATGGTCTGAGACCTAGTAAATTTAAGTACTTTGAGAAATACAGAGCGATACATTGATTCTATACTCATGCATTGAACAAAATAGGCACAATCATGCACACAGGTGCAAATTGTCAAGATGAAGAACAGGCAAAAACATGGTTCAGATTACATACCAAACAGGAAAACTCTGAAAAACCAAAGTTTCAGAGAAACTTCACAAACAGATAAATCCACTTCAGATTTCAATTAGACTGGAGCGGATCACCTGTAATAGCCAGAAGAGGCATTACTTGAAGGAGGCCCCTCTGCAAATCCACCATAAGGCATTGGCTGTTGGGAATAAGAACTAGGCATAGGGTAAGAAGAAAAATGTGGACGCACCTGTGGCTTCCCATCCAAAACAGAAGGGTAAAAATGTTGATTGCCATCTATATTAGCCAACATGGTCCCTCCCATCTGCCCAATTGGAGCCCCATTGTTTATCATGGATGATTGACCGAGATTATGAACCGGTTGGTTTCGAGCATAGGCAGAAAAATCATCCAAACCTGGCACTCCCCTCATTGGAAGAGAACCAGGTGGACCCATGGAAGAGAGCTGGTTTTGCAAAGGTCCTGCTAGGCCTGCTCCCAATCCACCGATGTTAATTGAATGGCCTAAAGAGGCAGCTCGTGGTGGCTGACTATATTCCCAGCTGTGCACTGGTTGTGTTCCTACAAAGTCGGTTGGTGGCCGGCGTACAGCCCCTGGACCTGAGAACTGATTCATTCCATAAGCAGTTGAGGCACTCGTGGGAAAATTGTGATAACCGTCGGCCACAGAACTTGCATTCATGAGTGCCAGAGGAGCTTGACCTAATATAGGAGGCTGACTTGAAGCCATGTTAGATAATGTGTAGTCTCGACTCCTGTCATTATTTCCCTGCATATTGACAAATACACAAGCATTCATTTCACGTGTCTGTAGGAAACATCTTTGTTTGTAAAAATATCAACTAGAGGTCCCAGGGTAATAAATAACAGTTCACTACCTTCACACTGAGATCAGTATGACGAGAATACGCAAGATGCAACTTGCAAAAACCACCATCATAGATGCAGTGACCTTCAAGAGCTTCTTTCGCAGCCACGGCCGTAGGTATATCTGAGAGTAACAAGGGACCAAGTCAATAAATTGCATCCAATGAAAGCAGAAATTTGGAAAGTTTCGAAACACAATGGACATGACCACCCCCCACTGAACTCTTGAAAAGAACAGCAGGCCAAATTTGACAATATGCCCTATTGGCCCAAAAGATGTGCCAGACTTGGTCCAAATATTGAGGACATTTTCAGTCTGCAAGTCCATTTTATAGCCTGGAAAAAGAACTGACCCAGATCTGAAAGCACACATCATCATCAATGCTGTGAATTATCATGAATCCCCTGCGAGTTTTAAGCTGTTCAGCAAACATTATGTCAGCAAATGTTGCAGCTCTAATTTCTGCAAAGACGAAGCCTGTAGCCTCCAAAGAATTATTTCTTATGAAGTAGCTCCATCTACAGCAAAGTGCACTTTTTAGAAAAAATATTCCAGTTGTAGCAGGTCAAATACCTGGATATTGCACCAGAGCCTGGAAACCACCATTTTTTTCGAAAATGGCAATCTTTTGAACTGTCCCGAAAGCAGAGAACACCTACATGTCATAAAGAAGGTGAACGCCCATCTTTTCAGTAACAACGATCAGCTGAGTAACCTCAATCTGGCTGCGTCTATAAGAAAGCTGAAATACAGATTGATCATAAAGACGACTCGTGGTTCACACATACCGTGTGTATGACATCAATAGTAACAGCATACTGCATATTTTCGATTGAGGCTAGTAGAACATTGCTCTCAGGCTCTTTCCGTTTGCCGTCAGGTCCCACAGTGAAGTTCTGTGACTGCACAAGGAACTTTCTAAAGTGAAACCAATGTACAATAAGCACAATGGAACAATATTGACATCATCTTTCCAAGAATGTATGCACTGGGTACTTGGGGTAGAAAGAACTAACCAGACTACTGTCAATTGCTGATGGTGCAACAGGTAAGTACGGATTCGTGTAATCTCTGCATAGCAAGTCATTAGAGATAATAAAAGCATAAAGGTGTAGTAAATATACAGAAACTAAATGCCTTAAAATTGTAACTAATTTTTGTAAAAATTTTCTTAGGTAGGAGTGCGCAGAAAAAAGAAGAAAGGGATGAAGTACAAAAACTAAGCTTTTGAACATTGAATACAATCTACTGCTAAAATTCCGACTCTCTGTAATGTATCAGAGAAAACAAGCCATCACCTGAAAAGAAAAGTGAATATATCAGAATGCGTATGGCTCCAAAATTGTCCCGAGAACTCAAGCACGACTTGCAGCGTACTTAGGGTGTTTTTCCTATTGGAGTTAAAGTTCGCATTTTTAAAGTTTCTCGGGACATGTCTTCAAGGAGTTAACCTTAATTTTCTTGGTTCATATTGGGTTTGAAACATGTATCATTGTCCCCCTCTGTAACTGTCAATAACTATTTAGATTTGTAGGGGCTAATCGTTTTTTAATTATGCAATATTATGACCAGCTGACAAGTTCAAGGCAGAAGATAGGTAGATGCATGGCAGGTAGAGTGACCCTTCAAATCCCTGCAAAATCTACAAAAAACTAGAATTAAAGATACATGCTTGATGAGCTAATGACTCGGACAACTCACAGGAATAGAATGATCGATGGGCTGGAAAATTTGGAGAATGCATCCTGGTACAATCGAGGAACAACAACGTAATCTTTCAACATTCTATTTTCCATCCATTTAGCAATAGTGGATGGGTATTTCTTGCTTGAACTTTAGTAGATACTTTCTTGACCTTTTTTAACTTCCGTTCTTTGTGCAGGAGAATCTGATCTTGCAAAGTATTTCTTCTGTCCACAATGCCTGGCTTTTGAGAAGTCAACTCTACATACTTCTTAGTGTCATAGTCAGACTCTCCTTTTCTCAAATCTAAAAAGTAGCCTGACTCTTTCCTTGAAACTTATCACACAATAGCTTGCTTATAATGAATCTGGCCCCCAGTCTTCAAGAAATCACGGGCCTTCGAATCTTTTATCATGTGCACCATCACTTTTGCCTTTATAACCCCAGAAGCTTTAAAGTATTTTATGGTCTGCCACTTCCTTTGGCTTGAGGAAATACCAGTAGAACAAGTGGCCTTCTCTCCACGTCCAAAACACTTGCTTGACTTATGGAAATAACTCTTTTTGCTCTAGTGAGACATCTACCCCAGTTTTCCTTCTTCCATTTATGTTTATTGCTCATTGCTGCTCTTACCATTGGCTTAGTTAGCATACTCTTTCCATTTTTTTTTTGAACTTATGAGAATACTTATCTCCCCACGTCCTTGTAGAGAGCCTCTCTGTACATTGAAAACGAAGGTGTTGCCGTCCTTCAAAGTTCTTGGCTCGTCTATGTCTATTCCATACTAGATAGTAGATATGATGTCTGAACCCAGAAGAACTTTAAAGTCTGAACTTTTCAAGATCACTTCCCCAAACAAATCACAACCCAAAACAGCTTTTTCTGCTTTTTGCCATAAGACATCACAGTTGAATTAAAATCTATTTTTTTTAAGACTTACTAATAGAATGGGCTCTTCTTCCAAGTCTTGGCAGCTTCTTGATTGTTTTTCTTAGCCACTATCCTCCAAATAAGTTTCCACATGCACAATCCATGCACCTAGAGTGTTGGTTTCGGATCTTCACAATACTTATTTTCACCTAACCTGCCTGCTTACATTGTTTTTGCTTTTTCATGATTTCATCTTCCTCTCAGCTCTGGAAGTTGAGAGCTATCACTGTCACTTGAAAAGAGGTGAACCACAATAAAAATTGACTATCAGATAGTCTTGACTCTTCTATACCCCGAGGCACATTGGTCAGCAACCAGAATCGAGGAACTGGAGACACAGCTTGATTCGCTTTCCAAAGAGGAAAAGCCATACTGCTGAACGTCCTTTCTCATGCTGGGCCAGAAGAATTGCCTCCGAAGAAGCTCATATGTCTTTTGAATGCCTGGGTGCCCCGCGCTAGGACTGTCATGACACTCATATAGGACCTATTGCCTATAATCCTCTGAACTAGGGACACATACTCTATCTCAATAGAGCAAGTACTCATCCTAAATAAAATACTGTTTCCATTTAAATCCTTGAGAAAACTGACCCTCAACCACTGCGGTCTGCCCTTTGCTTGGATGAACCGGCACCAGCCCCGGGAACTGGTTCTAAAGTCTGAAACTGTCTGCTCTGGACTGACCTCCAGATGGTAGAGAAGTAAGCATCATGCTGACACTTCCCCTTCAAGGACTCAAGCATCTGCTACCGTATTGAACTTGCCTCGTCTATATCTGATGATAGACATATCAAACTCTTGCATTAACTCAGCCAACGAGCTTTCCGACCTCTAAGCTCAAGCTGATTGCAAAGGTACCTAAGGCTTTCATGGTCAGTCAGGATCTCAAAGTTGGCTGCCTCCAAGTATTAAGGGCATGTACTATAGAAAAGAGCTCCTTTTCATTATCTGAGCATATTCCTTGATAAATCCTCTGTAATATCCTGACAAGCCTAGAAAGACTTGTAGGTTTGAAATACTCCGAGGTCTTGGCCAATTGAGTATGGCCTTAACCTTGCTGGGGTCCATTTTAATCCCATCTGCCGAGATAATGTGACCAAATAAGCTATTTCTTCAACGAAGAATTCACACTTCGGCTTCTTAGCATAAAGCTTATGCTTTCTGAGTAGTCGTAACACCTTTCTGAGGTGTTTAAGATGCTCCTTTCTCATCTTACTATACATGAGGATGTCATCTAAAAATATGACTACAAACTTGCCTAAGTATGGTCTGAGGACACTGGTCATCAGGGTCATAAAGGTAGTTGGAGCATGATCTGTGTCTTTCTTTATACGGACTGAAGATTATGAAAACTCTGCAGTCTCCAAAGGCATTAAAAAAGAGCATTTCACTTATGGTGGCTGCATCTCAAATAAACCTTAAGCAAGCACTTTGGCTTCTTTATCACTCTTCACCTTTAAGCAATACGACATATTAAACAAACCAAACAATTTCTAAAACTTATCATCACTCAAAACAAGTCAGACCTTTGAGTATGAGAAGAGAATAGGGAGGTGATTTATGCAAAGAGAAAAACTTATATACAACGTGGAAATGCATTCAGTGGGCTCAGGGACACATCATAGCAATAATAAGACTCAATTAAACTGCTGAAGAAAAAATCAAATGGCAGTACATGATTTCACCTGCTCCGATGACTCTGGAATTTCACATTGAGATCAGTATGGGCAGAGAAGGAGATCCGCAAATGGCATGTTTCCACATGTTCTGGAAGTAGATACCTAATGAAATTGCAAAAATAACTTAAAACCAATAACAAAAAACCTACTTACATGCATATTTCTCCATAAAATTCAAAATGGGGAATTAGCATCTGCTGACCTACTATGCAACAGTGACAACTAAGTTCACTTTTTCACCTCGGTATGCTTCGTCCATCAAGTGCAGATCGTGCCGAGGACGCTGTAGTAGAATCACTGAATTGTACAAGCGCCTATAGAATCATTTGCATAGAAAACAGCTTAGAGAGTAGTAAGTGCAATAGTTGCACATCATTAACTTAATCTTACTGTCACATAAATGCTTTTACGATTGTCAATGGGTAGGGACCTGAAAGCCAGCAGTTTTCTCGAAAGTTGCAATTTTGTGCACAAAGCCAAAGGCTGAAAAAACCTGCAGGTTTCAAGATAAGTTTACTCAGGTTCGGTGCAAATCATACTTCAACTAGGATTTATCATAGCATTATTATCCTGTAATAAGACACACCACTAATGGCTTTTTTTGCTTGCCTTGCCTAGAGGCAACAAAATCAAGTAAACATATGAAAAAAATAGTTCCATTCATTAAGAAACCCATATGATCTAAGTGAAAGCATCTAAATTTGGTATATTCATTTGTGTGGCCATAATATTTCCTAATGCCCATGGTTTTGGATCAAGCAAAATTAGGGTAACCCAATTAAATTGGCCATGCATTTTAAGAAACACAGCCCATCCACTACAAAGAATCTTGTATTTATATCTGAGATAAAGGTCTTTCTATGTGCATGGCTTGTCTATAGCACAGAAGTGCTCAGTACTAAGAGCACATCGGATCCACTTGTGATACTAGCATACAATCTATAAGATAGCTACCAATCTAGAATCATGGTCGTTAATTGACGAGATAGCCTGCACTCAATGACTATACGATTAGGAACTTCATCCATATGGCAGCCACCTTATACTCTACTTTGCTTAGGCACTTCAAAGAATTTCATTTACCATAGATCTTAGCATTAGATAGCCACAGCAAGTTTGATACCAAGAACAATGTAAGGAAAAGTAAATGGTAAGTGTGCATTTCAGAAGTAACCAGTGAACCTTTCAAGGCTGATCGTCATAGACTAACTCTAGCTCATCATGTACGATAAATTACTGCTAACAATGAGAATCTTTGAAACTAAGGTCTATCACTTTGAAACAAGTAGGTCCTTTAGAGGTTTGAGAGGGAGAACTAGTCAGATGACTCCATCAATCTGAATGTTAAGAGGTTGGGATGGAAGAGTAGGTGTTTTGAAAGTCAGAGTTAGATGAAAGGATGGGAGACAAACACACATACGAATTCTCCCATTCAGCAGGCTGCCATCGTGGAACCGATCGTCAATGGACTGGCGAAATTCATGCCACTTTGAGTCAACCATCCAAACCATGCACCAAACAGACGCCCATTAAATTTACGACAATAGAGAGGATGCCAAAGTCCAACCAGCTTCTCATTGTTTGAAGAATAATTTTTAGAGCACAGATTATCTTTTCCTATTTATGCTAAGCAAATAGCATAAAGAACTGGAAGCTTGACATGGCTTGCAAGCTTCCATCAGACTAAACTGTTTGGTAACTTACCAAGTGCAAGACATCAATGCTCACATCACCAGCTTCCACGCCCTCTATAGTCACAAGAAGAACATTACTTTCCACATCACCAGAGCTTTTATTGTTTACGACTTCTTGTCTGTTAGAATACTGGACATACACAGTTTTGCCACGAACTTGTGCCGGTTCAGAAGAGGATGCGTAGTATGACACCATCGCAATTGCCTGATTAAGATCATTCTGCAGTTTGAACATCAGATGTTTGTGAACTGAGTGTATCATGAAAGCCAGAACATCATTAAAAAAACATTTAATACATAAAGTGCTGGACTGCATATCCTTCAATTAACAAATCACTTTGTCCTCTAAGCAGCAAAAACAAAACATATCTGCTTCCTTTCAGAGCAAAAAAAATTTAACTTACTGTAATGAGAATTTTGAATTATTTTGCAAAAACATAGAGGCCAATTAAAAAGCTCAAGTGTGCAAAAGAAGAACAAACTTTTTGTTCCATAGATTGGATGAAATATGCACCCAAAAACTTGGAAACTGCACAAATATGGATGCCAACTGGAGAAGTTAGATTCATGGCCTTTGCTAACAATCTGTCCAAAATATTGAATTTCCTTTTGTAGGTCCAATTATGGACAAAAATGACCTTGGATGGACAGATTATGAAATACAGTGTTGACCGAAAATCAGGCTAGGCATCTACCAAAGATGACTTAAATGTCTCTCGCAACTAGCAGCTTGATAAACCCCTCTAGCAGATGCAGATTGAGGATGACCACCAGCTGTCAGTGACGGGTATATAAACACTAGACAAGAAGCAATCAGAGTGGTCAACTGATTACTATTGATGTCACGATGAGTCTCATTACATAAACTAGCATTTTAGCAACTCCATTCTCTTCACCCTCCCACTCTCTTATCTCCTCTCTCCTAACTTCTATGTTCTAATCTCTCTATTATCTTTTCCAACAGTCGTTTGAAATCTGTTTTGCCTTTTCAAGACAAAAATTTTAAACCGAAGCAGCACCTCCGTACACATAGCTTTAAGACTTCCAAGCTGAGGTATAAACACCTCCTAACATATGTAGAATATAGAATGATTGAGAGAACAAAGTGGAAGGTCCTTTGAGACAATCTTACACATGCGGAGTCATGGCTATCCCCGATCACTAAGGTATAGGATAGAACCTAGATCATATGCAATCATGTGCTATGCTTATGTAACCCTAACCAGTTTTCAAGTTTGCATGCGTGACATGCCCCCCACTAGCAACAAATACCCGTGGTATCAGAGCAATAAATGTTCCTGGGTTCCTGTGATAATTGCATAAATGTTCCTCTCAAGAAATTAGGGTCTCTAGCCATTTGTTGTACTTGAGGTAAGAGATCCCCAAAGTTCGAGGCATAGTTACCGGGGAACGGAAACGAGCACGGGAACAGAACAAAAACATCCCTGAAAAAATGGGAACAGGAACGGGAAAGCCACGTCAACATAATAAATTTGAAATTTGTAGAATTTTGTATATTGAAATTACACATAATATAAACAATCCTATCTCATCTATATTGTTTTAGGTCTTAGCAGAAATTGTGACCAGGGAAGACATTCCCAATCACGTTCCCAAAGCTTCCTCCTCCATTTATCTTGCTTTTTAGTCTTTGCAGAAACTGTGACCAGAGAACGTGTTCCCAATCATGTTTCCATTCCTTGGGAACGCATTCCCTGGTCACGTTCCCAACAAGAGAACGCTGGGAACGCATGGCACGTCTAAACAGCCACGTTCCCATGTTCCCTGGTAAGTATGGTTCGAGGTGAGGCATTCACTCTTTCAATGATCTTTTTTTTATGGATCTTATGCAATCATGGGCTACACTTACGTAACGCTAATCAACATAACAACCACCTAGCATCAGAATCACATGGTATCAAACAAATAAGCGCTCCTAGGTGCATATGATAGTCACATAGAAGCTCTTTCAAGAAATTAGAGTATCTAGCCATTTCTTGCACTTGATGTAAGAGGTTCCCTCAAAATTTGTGCATACAACAGGTGAGAAATTCCCTCTTGTAAAGTGTGAAGGAAACCTTAAAATCGTATCAAGACTGTGGTTTGTGCACAAAAAAGTAAGACGGATGTGCCAAAGTTGTTGAGCAGAAGCATCACAAGTGCAAAGAATGTTACAAAACCCTAAACATGTGTTTTATCGTGAAGTTCATGCTAATCGCAGGTGGTTAATGAACCCCCTGGGCCCTATGTGTAAATTTGCAAGAATTGTGCATGAAAAATTTGTCAAGCATGAGGAAACCCTAGGGATTAGGTTCACAAAAGGAAAAGTAATCTTGTGCGAGAGCTTATATCAACGGAGGGGGTATGGAACCCATAAGTCAAGAACTTCAATACAAGAGTAATTGACACAATGATACGAACAAAACGATAACTATGGCTCGTACCATTAAGCATGACAGGTGTACTAGAAAAAGAGATGGCAAGATCAAGAAAAATCGTGAAGACACCACCAAATGCTACAACATCCCTATTGGCATCATTGGCACCCTAGATTAGGAACATGTCACACAAACATTTGTCCGCATTAGCTTTAAAAAAATTGTACAACAGCCAACATACCACTTCTCCGCAGGTGAAGGGCAGATTCGGTCATGATGAAGGCTAGCACTAAGGAGCAAAGCCAAGAAATACATTTACTATGAGCATCCAAGTCTGCAAATGTGAGGGACACATAGCAAAGATTTGGGAGGAATTGTTCAGATAATAGAGCAATCATGATACAAGATTTGTGGCTAATCAAAATAACGACAGGTGCAAAGAGGACAGGTCATACGGATGGCTCAAGATAAAGCATATGGTGTAACTTATGAAATTACAAGATAAAATACAGAAGAACAAACCAAAAGTCATGCATAAACAGGTATTCAAGTTCACACGGTTAAAGGAAAGCCACCTGTGTGAAGCGCAGTCAGGACAGTACTATCACACACACATGGAAAGCAGCAGGTTGCAAAGGCATTACTTGCGTAGTCCATAATTGGAAACATCAGGTGAAAAAGAACAAACACAAACGAAAAGGAAGACAAATATCTTCACGCATGTGAAAAGGGTTGCAAGGACAGCAAAACATGTGAAGGGATTCTTCACACATGTGACAGGGATAGCAGGTAGAAACTACAAGTACAACATTAAAAGATAGTACATAAAAAATGTTTGTTCAACCTATACAAATCAAGGATGGAAACAAGTCAGAAAAAGTTACATTTAGACATCAAAGGCAATAAGAAGCACCACAAATGTAAAGGAGAGCCACACGCGACACGCATGAGTGACAACAAAGTGCAATACAATCTGTACCACAAAAGTGTACCAGTTGAGAAAAGAAGCACAGCATGGGCATACTTTCAAGAATGATTCAAAAAGGAAACGATGGTTGAATAGAGGACTTTGTGCTGCAGATGGTTGTTGATCAAAACGAGTGCTTGTAAGAATCACATAAAGGAATTGACCCAGTTTATGTGAGGAAAATCACAAAAATGTCTTTTTGTGTACTTGGATTGTAACCATAATGCTTAAGCGCATATGTGCAACGGTCACATGACATGTATTGGAAAGTGCTAACAAGAAACTAGATATTAGGGTGAATCTTGACTGCCCTTCATTATTGTACGCAAATTAAGTATTTTCAAACAAATTTTCTCTTTAAACTATGTTTATATGCCTAAATTTCTACTCTTGATAAGGGGAAATACAAGTCATTGAATTAGAGTCCACTATCTCAGTTGAGAGGTTATGTAGAAACAGAGTGTGACAACATATTATATTTTCTTTTGTGGAGAAATTATTTCAGCTACACTATGGTGAATGTGTTGATGTCTGTTTTTGTTAACTTATCCCTTCAGAGTTGGGCAATGAAATTTTTACCTGCTACATTGGTCATAGTTGAGATGTTTCTTGCCTGTTCAGAACCACTCAATTCTTTTATTTGAACCAATTCTAGATCAGCCAATAAAAAATAAATTAGAGAAATTAAATTAGAGTCATGATTAACGAAATCACTAAGTGAATTTTTGTATCGTGAATTTATATGGTCTATCATTTTGCAAAACGCAGTCTCAGCCTTATCACTTAAGTCCAAAGTGGAGACTTTCAATTCATCACTACATACAGCACCTTATCTTTTGTTCATACACCATCTTATTTTCATACCATCGTTTAGCTATAAGGGCTATCGACCAGAGTTGGTGGGGCGTGACTGAGGAAATGTGTTGCTCAAGAGGACACTTTCAGGGTAACTGTTTTCTACAATCACCTTCACTTGTTATAACTGACGTTTTTCAAACATTAGATAGTGAATGAAGCCATGTGAACAACTAAAGACCATACGTCTTTGTGGCATTGAAGTCTTTGAAGTCTAAGTTGCTGAGTGTATTTAAAACTCCTATTGAACTAGACCATTGTCCACTGTTTCCCTGGCTCTTCGTAAACTATAAAGATCCACCCCAACAATTACTTAGAGATCCTATAAGACTGGAGAACTAATGCATTATGATCACCAGAAAAATCTTGACAAAATCGGATGGGACTGTAGTGGAGACGGCGTTCAACATCATAGGAAAGCCACAATGGGCTCTTAGCACCCTAGGGCCCAGAGTCTCAAACTCTGGAAACCCTTGGGCCGGGACTGGCCACCATACAAAAACCAGAAAGGGTTTCTATTGAGAGAAGCCATAAAAGATAAGAATATAATACCCAAAAAAATACGTCAATAATAAAATAACAGAGCTACACGCAACTCTTCCATGCTTCAAATTCACTGGAGAAAAAGCCCTGACCTAAATCCTTGAACCCGAACAGATCAGAGCGCAACGTGAGCGAGAACAGTAATATCAAGCCCACATAATTAGAACCTCTCGAGATCCCTAAATGAACTAAGCAAAATGGTTGTTTAAACCTTTGTTACGATGCAGCCACACAAACTTGTGCAGTTAGGGTTAGGGATGATTGCTTACAGAGCCACACAAATAAATAAAAAAAGATTCTGCAGAAGAACGCTACTTACAAACTCCACAAAGGCTTGGTTGCGGTTAGCCCCCACGTTAACCTTGGTGTTAACCACCTTCCCAAAGGGCTTGCAAAGCTCGAAAAGCTCCTCCTCCGTGCACTCCCATGGCAGATTCCTCACATGCAGCACCTTGGAAGGGGTTTGCGTGTATCTAAACTGCGGCTGAGATCCGGTAGAACTCATCTCTCTCCCTCTCCCTCTCACTCGCGAGCTCTCTCTCTCTCTCTCTCTCTCTCTCTCTCTCTCGCGTTCCTTGCTCTTGGAGATCAATTCGTTTTGCCTCCTTTAGTCCTTTTTTCCTTTAATAAGAAGAAGAAGAAGAAGAACAACAAAAAACGGGAGAGAAGAAACAAAGAGGGCCGCTTCTATATGGATAATGAATGTAAAAAGGCTTGGGTGATCTCATTTTTGCCCTAGAGCCCTCTTGGCTTTAGAGCCATGCCCCATGGCCAGTTGGGAAAGAGTGATTCCATCCATCCATCGAAAGATTTGTCCCCGTGAAGCTTGCTCCGTTGGAATGGCTTCGGAGAGCCCTTCTACTCACCCTCTCAATGCCCTCAGCTCCTCCTGAATTGTGAACCGATTCCCCAATCCGCGTTTCATGTCCATGGGGACATGCTCTTACGAAGTTGCGTATGGTCATGGACTAAGAGATTAATCCCGCACTAATGAGGATTCACCATGTGTCAGACGAATTTATGCACAAAAAACCAATCGAAAGATTTTCACATAGGGCTGGGGGAAATCTAGGGCATGCTTGCACTTTCACGCATAAACAAGAGATAAAGAGTAGGTTAAGTTCATATTTATTTGGTGAGTTTTAATGTTACTCATTACAAGTTCTATTTGCATCCTTTCTTGGTCATTTTGTCTTTGTCAAAACTTGGTAAAAAGTTTTTAATGGGCAACAGAGTAAAAACAAACTTCATGTAATTTGGATCAATATGAAGGGAGTTACGAAGAAGCTCGACTTCCAGAGTATCAAGTGTGTTTTCATCAGCTACACTACTTCAAATCAAGCCTACAAGTTGTTCGATCCCATCGAGTCGAAGATATTCACTAGCCGGGATGTCATCTTCATTGAAGATCAGTTTCAAGACCTCAAAGGAAAGGGCAGTTCCCATGTAGCCGACCTATCAGATTCTCCTGATGCTTTGAACTTTCCAGTTCCGCAGTCGACTATTCCTATTGAAGGTCCAAGCTCCTCTATTCTTGACGAACAACGTGCTTGAAATCTCTCTCTCGCGGGTGTGCTTGAATCCCTCTCTCGATGGTGCGACTGCCTGCATCTCTGATTTTGTGGGTATGGCGGCTCAGAGGAAAGAAGAAGTGGTCGGAACCCAACCCTAGTCTTTTCTTTTTGTTTTCTTTTTTTAAAACCTTATGGGGACTTTGTTAGCCTTGTTGCTTTTGGTTTGGCCTTTAAGGGTTTGCATGCATGAGGAGCTTTTTGCTTGCGGGTGGATATTTATTCACTGGCTACTCTTAATTTCTCTTCTTGTAATCGCTCGAAAAAATGGCTAAGCCTAATGATAGGTAACCAAAGGTGAAGCTTTGTATTGATTTAGGATGAAGATTTCGGAAAATGGAATTACCGATTCTCCCAAACTTAACTGGGTGAATATTGGAAGATGACTTTATTATCCTAACTGTAATGTCTATGTGTTTGATGTTAAAAATTCACAATTCTAGCTTGACTAGTTTTGGTCATATGACTTGTAATGTGGCTTGTCACACGTGCCAAATAGCATAGGATTCCATTCATAAGGATGTTCTCAAGTAGACCTAAGTGTTAGAACCTTTGGAATGAGTCCAAATTATGCTTAGATACAAGGGAGAAAAAATAGGAGCTATTTTTGGTAATTCTTGCATTGTTGAGGGATCTCCAAGATTCCAACCCTAACTTGGTAGGGATGAAAGATCCACCAAAATTAGCATTAGGAATAGGTTTAGGGCTACTCATACCTGCCCAAAACCGTGATGGATCATGTATATATAGGTGATGATATCTCACCAAAATCAATCAAGCAATTTCATGTTTTTTCTCTCATAATGGTGCAATTGCTCTCTATGTTCATAATTGTTTGAGTACTTGTGATTACTAATGATTATAGGAATGAATGTAGGTCTGGTGTACAGTACTCAGACTGTGGGAGGCCGTACTTTCACACGTGTGAAGCCTTCTTCAAGGATTTGGGCCATTTAGTGAGGTTCAAGCATAGATTTTTGATGGATTTTGATGGTTCAACTTGTGCTAATCTTATGAAATCATAATCTATTGTTTCCCTCATCATTTCAAGTGTTTTAGGATCCTTATTTGCTGTAATTTTTACATTGATCATGGATTGATGACTGTCAATAAATTATTGATTCTTCAAGGTAATTTTCTCCAGACAAGTGCTCTGAAAGGGGAATTAAAATTCCTGGTACTATGCTAGCTAACGATTTAACTTTGGAGTTGGATTACTCCTAGTTAATTAAGTTAAATGATATTTTTAGATTCTTCCTTTTCGACTTCGGTGGTGCACCGAGAGGCTTATCCTAAATGAGAGGCTTATCCTAAATGATTTTGATACTTGTTAAAGTGAATAAATGGAATAAAGGCCATAATTTTTGGAGGTAACTATACATTCGATAAAAAATTTGTGTATCGAATATCGTAAAAGAGTACCGGGATCCAATTTTTATGGATTTTCCATTAAGTTCAGGCAACGTTAACAAAGTAATACTTAAGCTAGTGTAGTCAAAAGGGTAGCAGCCTAGCATTTACTAGTGTCAAAGGAGTTTTCAGTGCCTTCGCGAATGATTTTTTTCGAGTGACCGAAAAATCTAAGGGAGGAAGAAAATGTGACACATACGTGGGTAAATGTGATTGTGCTATGTAATTTGGATTGGTTAATAATCCTTGTATGGAAATTGCATAGCACCAGTTTTTTGAATTCATTAAGTTGAATTTATTTTGAATATCTATAGGTCCATGAGTTGACCTATTTGTTATTTAAAATTGTGACATGGAACGAGAATGACACTTGGTCCACATTTGTACCGTAAAGAGCCTTATTCCTATGAGTTGGAACTCTTAGATGGTAGGAATTCGGTGAAAGTTAGTACCAACTAGGTGGGTTGTTTATGTGACAGTAAAGCCATGTACAAATTATTGTTAAATCACAATTTTGTAAATGGATTATTGCGATCCATTAGGAACAGATATGGGGGTACTGCAGTACTTGGTGGAATAGACATGTGCATATCTGGTATTGGGAAATCCAGATAGAGTTTTTAGATCTCTGGGTTATCGGATAATGCGAATTTAAGATCTTTTTTGAAGATCTGATCCTATCTTTGGTTATAAGATGGTCAGATAATCTTTTTGATTTTCTGTTGTTCAGATCTAAAAAAGCAAAGAACTTTCTTGGGAGAAAATTGATGGTATGGGACATCGGTGATTTCAAAGAGGGAATTCTTGTGCGAGAATGATCTGTAGACCAATGGTTAGGATTTACATTATTAGTAATGCTAACAATTGAAACCATTAGTTAAACTTGTTTAGGGTATTTGGAGAGGGTATGAGATATAGATCCGGATCCCTCAATGGTATCTCATAAATTCCAAATCGGAAACCCCGAAAAGCTATTTCTCTTTTGATTTAAACCTCTACTTTTTAGAAATTTCTTAAATACGAGACAATTGGATTGAGATTCATATAATTCCTTCCAGTGTAGAACTAGGTTCTTAGAGACTGTTAAAGTTATATGAATTCATACTTCCATTTCAGTTTGTGAATATAGCTCAGGATCAATTGATGTTTTCAATTGATTAAGTGGAATTTAGACTTCCCGAGCCACTTAATTATCTCTATTTGATAGTTGATTATTGAGAGTAATGTTTCTATCACTCGTGATAAGATATTTTATGATTTTAAGAAAAAAGTCCGGTTTGTAATAGTATTGGATACTCATTATTGATTTTTTCGAATCTTTGATATCTTATATGTTGTCTCTTGAGAATTTTTTAATCAAAATTATGGAATTTCTTTTAAAAGGGGGAGAAGAAAATGATAGGAATAAGACTTTCATGGGATCAACCAGTTGCATAGATTTCTTTTGTGGAATCCAGTTTGTGTGCGAATGGTGGAACTATTCGGTGGAATAGAGGAAACCTCTAGTGATTGTTTTGAAAAATCTAGAACTAGAGTAGTTTTGGGGGGTTTTGAGCTACGAGATATTGATGAATAAGAGAAGTAGTGGTAAAGATTAAATTAAGATTCACTGATTGGTTACCAAGTACCATTTAGTTATGGATTGGATCAGAGGAATAAAGGTTTAATCTTAATCTCATATCCAAAGATGTCTGTATAAGTCATCCTAATCTTGGTTTTTGAAGTAGGTTGATTGGTTGAAGAAATTTTGTGGGTAAAAGTATGGTGGTTGGAAAACTTGTGACGTGGAATTATTCACTTCAGAGATTTCCTAGATATGTTATTTCCTAGTAGCTGAGTTACAAGATTCTCAATTATATGTGTGAGTAACATATGCGGATTTTGGAGGCATCTGTCAGATAATGACATATATGTTTGTATACTGGGTCATAGTGAGATTATTCTCCTATGTGCACGATGAATCTTGTTTGGATCTACTATGTATTCCTCGTTACTAAATAGATCTATAAGTTAACTTAAAAAATGATTTGGATCTGCACCGAGACATTTAAGATTTTTAAATCATGAGCAATTAACTTGAGTAGTTGATTTACTCATGTGGAAGTTAATTGGTAAAACGGACAGTGTGAAGAATATTCATCGAAAACTGTTTGTTTTGTGTGTATTGTTTGTAAGACACATAATTTATGAGTCATTCAGATTCATCAGGGAATTGTGTGCACATGATACTAAATTCTTGGATGAGTATTTCTCAGTTTAAAAATAAACTTGATTCATTAGTGATAGTATCAATGTGAGCTTAATTGGATACCGGATCCTAATGGTTCCAAGAATGGTAAACTGAATTTTTGGAATCCAGCAGAACTTTGTAATCTCTAGATGTTGTTCTAGGTGATTGTATAAAGTTTATGCTGTTAAAGACTAATGTTGTAATGTTCTTTAATTACTTGGTTGATTGTAGAATTTGGAAGTCATAATCTGGTCAAGAATTGGATTGAAAGAATATTCTTGGAATCCAATAATTTTCCTTGTGGAAAAGATTTCAGAATGATTCTTATATTTCATGAGTTGTATGTTGTGCATATACTCCAGTATTATTTTTAATGACATACTTTTTGAATCGTTTAAATTATGATCGACGAATCATAAGATTCTAAATGTTTATGATTGACGGATCATAAATTGATACTTAAAGATCATTAGAAGATTATAAGGAAATGTGAGGATTCTTAAGATAATGAGTAATTCTTGATCAATTGGGAGAGCCAAGGATTTAGATATGTTATTTGAACTCTAAATTTATTTACTCACTCTAGCACATACTTGAGATTGTGTGGATCTCACAAGCATTTTCATTAAGTAATTGCTTACTTATGAGGAATTTGTTGACCTTACATATTGTAGTCTATAAGTGTTTGTGTGCAAAGTTCAGTCTATATCTCCAGATTTATAGGAGACAGATAAATCTATTAAGATACGGATAGTTGCTTATTTCCTGCATATTATGCTAGAAATGGGGCTATTAACTCATTAGCGTAACTGCAGTACTCTGGATTGAGTTATAAATGTTTGAGACTTGATTGATCTCCTAGAGATTTTAAATGACTAAATTAAGGTATTTTAGAATATTTGGATATTCTAAGAATATTTGTACTAAGAAGCATTATTATCTACAAAAAATTGTGGGCAGATTTTAGACTATGATTAAAATGGAATTTTTTTACCTTGGATTTGATCTCTGAAATAAAGAAGTTGATTCACCCAGTGGTTCATGTAATTAGGGTTACATGAAGGTGATGAACTTTTGTTTTGGAGTAGATCAACCCATTTGGAGGATTTATCGCTTAGTGTATCTTTTGGAATTTGAGTTAGTATTCAAGAGTAGGGGCAAGCAATTGAAGAATTGTTGCATCTATGAGTACTTATTCAGATGGAAAGATCAGACTAAGAATAATGATTCATGGAAAAGACTGAAAGCTTAAGGAATAGTTTCATGTTTTCTTTTTTTCATTCTGAGGACAAATTATGTTTAAGGGAGGAATAATGTTATGGCCATATGCAGTAAAGGACATAGAATAGTCCTAATATGGTAGACCGGCCCTCCAGTATTTGAGATTATTGGTCACGCCTAGATTTTATTCCACTTTGAGGCTTGTTGGTGACTAATGACCTTGAGAAGACCCAGACACTCTGATTGAGACATATGGAGCAGTGCATGTACGTGTGACTGATATAGGCATGAGGCATGCATAAAGAGCTGTGATCTATTTATAGTTGACCAGCATGGGGATTGCATGGGTTCATGCACAGGATCCTACTCTCTATATATTGAGGTAGAGTTTATCCCATCAACGACTTTGGTCTAGGTTACCAGCTGAGCTCTTCTCCTCTTGCTATCACATGGGGGCTAGATCAAAAAGGACTCTCCAGGAGGGATCTAGGAAACGGTTGCGTGGTTTTGCTCCACGGTCTCTCTTGTTGTGATTTCCTATCTTCATCTTAGGGGTTTTCCCTAGTGGTCTAGAGAGAGAGAGAGAGAGAGAGAGAGAGAGAGAGAGAGAGAGTTAAAAGCATTCACATAGTTTTGCTTGCTTAAGCAAGACCAAATCCTTTGAAATCTTTATTCATAAGCCAAAAAGGTAAATATGTAGCTGAAAAGATAAATACAATACAAAAGCACCGCAAAGGAAAACTGATTTCAAGACATCCAGCTGGTACCTGCCACCATCCCACAACACAAAACCGCACGAGTTAGCATGCGAGGAAGACAGGTGTCAACGTCGAACGTCAGTCGTTATCC
Source organism: Diphasiastrum complanatum (assembly GCA_029204225.1). NCBI lineage: Eukaryota > Viridiplantae > Streptophyta > Lycopodiopsida > Lycopodiales > Lycopodiaceae > Diphasiastrum > Diphasiastrum complanatum. Next base: position 47,004,962 of record CM055109.1, read on the forward strand.
ATGTACAAATCAAGCTTTACTACTTAACAACATGATTATCAATGGAAAAATCATAGTCCAAGTCTACTCATTCCAGTAGGAATTTTAATGATAGGCCAAATTGTCTTTTTATCGTATCAGGGTGAGTGCCATACCAATCAGTGTTGCGGTATTGGTCCATATCAATAAGTTAATTGTATTATAAAGCATGCAGAAAAAAATTAACCGTACATAAAAATTGCTTTCAGCAAATAGGATGAGTGAAGAAACACACGCAAAGGTATTAGGGCAAATCCATGCCATACTAATCCTTATGACTGTTAAAAGTAACGATCGTGCACTGTTGTCAAGACCCCTGAGCAAATCCATTATAGTGGGTTTCTTTCCTTGCCTAACCTAAATCCAAGATCTAGTCAATCTAACATCATAGAGACGGAGTTAGTTGTCACGCATAGGTTCGTTCCCATGAGAGCGATAGTTTTAGTTCAGATTTCAGCATGAATGGAAGATCCAAACTCTAAATCTACATCCATTAACCCTATTCTTTAACACTACGATCCATTAACTCCTCGATCCATAACAAAGATAGTTTACACTTCCTCTCTCTCTCTCTCTTTCTCTCTCATAAAAAGTATAATAACATGCAATCCCAATAACAATCAGATCCAACAATTAGCAAAAATCCAAAGAAAGCATGAGAGATGGAGAAGGAAAGAAGAAGAGCAAGGACATTCATCAACCCATTTCTGAAGAGAACCAATCTACTTTATTGAAATGAGGAAATGAACATGAGGAGCAACTCGAGTTGGTCCCTTCTTATAGTAGAGAGGAGGACCTTGGCCTCTGAATCCTATTGGTCCATTCTTGCCTCTCTTTTTATTCAAATTTAAAAAAGTGTTGGAACCATCAAAATTGGAGGGAAACCCAACTTTATTCACTAACTTGACATTTAGGGCCTGCGACATTAAAAGTCCCGCAAAAAGGCCTAAAGTCCTTTTATTGACTTTTAACTAATCAATCAAATAACTATGTGATCATCGGGTTGGACTTACACACGCAGGGTGCCAAATCCCTCTCACTTATTAACTAGGGTTAGGGTTGTCTTGGGATCCGCAAACCCTCCAACAGTATCCCCCACCAAAATTGGTGGCGGTCCCACGACACCTGCAATATGCAGTTATGGGGGACTTTTATTGGCTTCGCGCCGAATCTTGATTGAATGGTGCTGCACCTTCTCCATAAAATCGAGACGTGCAGTATTAAAATCCAAATTGTGTGGCAGAAAACAACAATGGGCTCCGACAATCCACTTTGAGGTTGTCCATGATGTGAAGCGTGATTCCCAAGAGCCTCCCATCATTGCTGCACAAAAATATAACCGATCAACCGACAACTGATCTTTGATTTGCTCTGAGGCCATCAGCTTATTTGGATCGAATGCCAGAGGAGGGAGACAATCGTGTTATATGGTTGCCACTGATGCCAACATAGTTAGATCTTTAGCAAACATTGCCGATTGTCGCACCGTTGGATCTGGAGAGTGGACATATTCTCTCTGATAGGCTTGTAAGGCGCGGTGGAAATCCACTGAGATTGTCCAGCTGTAGGGCTGATGGATGATTAGCCAATTGGGCATATGGATGGTGATCTTGTCCATAGCCAATCCCAAATCTTTCCATTTAGTCCTTCGCGACATTGGCACATAATAGAGATCTACCCACAATTGGCGAGGGCTGGCGACGTTATTCCTAATTGATTTCAGATTTTTTTCAAAAACAGTGATTCTCCATTGTGGCTGCTCTTCCAATGCTGATATTTTGTCCAATTCTTTGTCGGCCTCGATCTCAGAGGTCTTAAACTTCAGAACCCATCCACCACGCAAGGACTCATGCGGGTGTTGCTTTAAGAAGGTCTGGATCTGGTCCTCGATGTTGATGGGCCTTCTGAATAGAGGTGTGGTCCTTGATGAAGATGGATCTGCTTGTACTGCTGGTAGGATTGGCGGTTGTTCTGCTATATCTGGAGCTCCCCCTGGTTCATGCTCGAATCTACCCCTGTATCCATTGGTACAGCTTCTTGGTGCGGAGGGTAGAATTGCAGCATGACCGGTACGTGGATTTGTGGTCCGCTTCCAACACTTGTGCGACAGCTTTTTCATAGGCGGTGATAGTCTCTTTAGCCTTTGCCAACTCGGTTGAAGCTGTTCCTTTGAACCTATCAAAGCGGCCTTGGAATCCCTGAAGGGCCACTTTGTATGTCTCTACTTTCTTGAACAAATACGCAATCTTCGTCGGTGTGACCGGATGATCTGGTATTTGTGTTTGAAGATACACATCACGTTCAAGAGTGGTCACATCCAATTCACCTTGAAGCCACGTGCGATCTTGTTCAGCCATCTGTAATTGACCCTTCAGCAACTGTACTTGTTGCTTTACATCCTGCACGGCCTTATCCATCTGATCATGTGCGGTTGTCAGGGCATTTTGTAGAGAGCTGACATAGTCTTCCAAGCGATCAGCTTGTTGCTGGGCCAACTTCTTTTCGGCTTCAGCCTTGTCTTCATGTTGTTTGGCAATCTTTAACTCTCGATCCAGCTGGACAAATTTTTGGTTGATCAGAGTGTTTTCGGACCCCAGATCGGAGATTCTCTGCTCCATTTCCTTCTTCTTATCCAACATAGACTGGATTACTTGCGCAAGGCTTGAGACCAAACCAAGAGCATCACCAGAATCGACGGTGGTGGAGGCGGTAGCAGCAGGAGGACCTGATGGAATTGTCCATGGTTGGCGTGGAATAGATGCCACTAGGTCTTCTTCTTCAAAAATGTCTTTCTCTTCAAATCCCTCAAGCACTGTGGCATCAAACTGTTTTGGTGATTTTACAGCTTTGTCGACCCGAAGTGCGGCTGGGCTTTATTTCCTATGAGGTTGCTGGCTGACATCTTCAACACCAACAGTAGATTCATGGATATGGCCGAATTCTCTTCTAGGGGATTGGAGTTCAAAGGGAGCAGGGCTCTGGGACATTTCAAAAATTTTGACGGCCCCAAGGGGATCAGAATCATCAAACATATCCATAAAAAACTTCGTGTTTGGTGAAGTGGCTTCAGTGTGTGGGGGTGTGGCGGCCTGGGCAGCTGTGATGGGAATGGTAGGCCCAATGGTCACAGACTGTCCTTGATTGGAAGTAGAGGCGATAGAAGCATCAGAGGCTAGGGGAATGGGAAGTTCAATGCAAACAGCAGCAGGGGGTGGAAGCGCAACTGACAAGGTATGCCTAGTGCGATGTCGTGACGTGGAAGGCGAATCGGAAATTACGATCTCGCTGCGTGGACGACGACGACTATGAGAAGTTGAGGCCTGGTGAGACGACTCGGCCGGTGCTTCTTCGTAGATCGAAAGCACATATTCCAGGTGGAAGCCATGGATTTTGTTTTCTAAGTGAGAAGTGGCTAAAAGGGACAATAAAAAGCCAGCAGCGAACTGCTGCTTAATATTGGCCTTAATAGCTCGTTTGAGCTCACCAGAAACAGTCTTGAACCAATTATATGGTTCAAGAGGGGCTTTGGCCAACTTGGTGTGGGAATCCACTATCCTATGGAGGATCTGTGATGTGATGCAGTCTTTCTTAAGGTTGTCAACCATTAGGCAGTTGTTCAGTAGTTGGGTAGCAACGCGGATTGGAGGCTTTGTGACGGCTTCCAAAAGGTATCCATCATTGGTCCAGTGCAGATCATTAGTGAGGTCCATGTAGGGCTTGATGGCCTGTTTGGCCTGCTTGTGATTGGGTGAGGCCTGCGTACTGAATGTTATACCTATGGCTGCAAGGGCGTCCTTAGTGATGCGCACCTTGTGTGTGGATCCCTAGAAAGTGATATAAAATTTGATTTTTTTTCCTTCCATATACTAAAGGCAAGAGTGATGAAATCCATATTGATCATGCCAGAAAAGACTCTCTTATGAATAGTCATCGCAGTGAGCAGAGGCTCTGCACGGGTCATCCACTAAGTGACCATGCTTGTGCTAGGAAGGATCATGATGTCCGTTGCAGATGGGACATCACGATGGATAGTATAGCACGAAGATTGGGAAGTATCAGTAGAAGACATAGTAATCAGAAAGGAAATATAAAACGCGTGAAAGTGTTTCAGAAAGCAGTGCAGGAATTTTGGAAGGCTTTGGTCGCAAGAAAAATTTGCAAGAGCTTCGCTAGCACAAGTGAGGAACGAGCCGAAAATAGCCAACTTATAGCAGGATACTGTCAATTGGAATGAAGCTCTTGCAATGATTGACTGTACAGCAGGATATATGTGTCACAAAGATAATCAATCAGATTTGAGCGAGATTTCCTTGTTAGATCAAACTTTGGATACACCAATCACGTTTCCACTAAATGTGCAGAATGTAGCCTGGATATCAATAGAACCTATACCAGATCCGATTGAGGATGAACTCATTTTTGTGAGTCATGCCTTGACTTATGATGGCAATGTTGAACTTACGGATGAGTAGATTCTAAATCATATGGATCTGACTAGATTTGGAGTGCGTAATGTTCCTGATGAACCAGCCCAAAGCAGTTATATTGAAGGAAGATAGGATCACAGGATCGATGACGAAGAAACAAGCTAAGCAACAATGTAATATGGTCCTGAAGTAAAAAAATCTCCCTCAAAAGATTGGTTCAAAAAAAGTGCCACCCTTATTGGATAAAGGCAAAAGAAAAGTCGAGGATGATTCTTCAAGTCAGAATTCTAGTAAGACATCATCGTCTAGGAAGTCTTCACCTTTGAAGAAAAATTTATCTTCTCCGAAGTCATCACCTCCACGATCAATTCTTGCTAAGAAGGTTAAGTGAAGATCCAAGACAAGTCCTTTCGAAAAAGAACAACCAAATGTAGTCCAACATGATATGCCCGAGCATTTTAAATGTTATACACTAGATGATGTGGTTATCATGTTACCTAAAGCACACCGTGAACCTGAAGAACACATTCCAGAATCTAAAGAGGTCTACGATGGCCCAGTTAGGACACAGCCAATGAATCTTGCCGAACCAAGAGAACCGAAAAAAATTGTACAAGTTGGATCACAACTTACTCCTGAACAGTATCAAGCACTACACATGTTACTTATTAAGTATCAAGATTGCTTTGCATGGACTTATCGAGATCTGAAGGGTATTCCGACATCAGTGATTCAACATACCATACCTTTAGTACCTGATGCAATTCCAAAGGTTACAAAGTTCTATCGCTGTAATCCTAATGTGGCGGACCTGATAAAGAAAAAACTTCAGAGATTGCTTGATGCCGATTTCATTTATGAGATCGAGCACACTGAATGGATTTCACCGATTGTCATTGTTCCTAAGAAAAATAGAAAATTGCGGATCTGTGTGAATCTCAAAGCGTTGAACAAAGTGACGTGGAAGGATCACTTTCCGTTACCTTTTACTGAAAGCATTTTGGATCGCCTTGCCGGAGCGGAATCTTATAGTTTTTTGGAGGGATTTAGTGGTTACAACCAGGTTAAGATTGCAACTGCCGATCGTCACAAAACTGCTTTTGCAATAGAATGGGGTACCTATGCTTACAAAGTAATGTTGTTTGGACTCTGTAATGCACCAAGTTCATTCCAAAGAGTAATGCATTTTGCTTTTAAAGATTATCTGTAGAAATTCCTTGAAATTTACTTGGATGACCTGGGAGTCCATAGTACAGATGCAGACCACTTGAATCGATTGGAAAAAGTATTTGAAAGATGTCGCAAATATCAGATTTTTTTAAATCCAGAAAAATGTCAGATATGGGTTTCCCACGGAGTTGTGCTTGGGTATGTGATATCGAGACATGTGATTGCCACAAATTATTCTAAGATCAAAGTTATTGTGGAATTGCCACCGCCAGCAACAATTCGTGGAGTTTATGTGTTTATGGGTCATGTGAACTACTATCGAATTTTTATTATTTTCTTTGCGGATTTAGCACGACCTATATACAAAATGACTATTGTTCCTATTTGGACAGTAAAGGTGTTAGAAGCCTTTGAAAAATTAAAAAAAGCATGAACTTCAGCACCAATACTACGTTCTCCAGATTGGACGATAGAGTTTCATGTTCATACGGATGTCTCAAAATACGCCATTGGATAAGTTTTGACGCAGCCAGGTGACTATAAGAAGGATTATCCTATACGATTTGCAAGCAGACGACTTACGAATCTAGAAAAGAATTATTCAACAACGGAACGTGAGGCATTAGCCATGATTTTTTTCTGTTCGAAAATTTTGTCACTATCTCATGGGAACACACTTTGCATTTTATACGGATCATCAACCGCTACTTTACTTGGTAAACAAGACATGCAATACTGGACGTATTGCAAGATGGTTATTGTTATTGACTGAATTTGACTTTCGAATGGTGGTTCGAAAGGGCAAGCAACATTATCTAGCCGATCACGTTTCGCGAATCGAATCCGCACCAGTTAACACTGAAGTGGATGATGAACTGCCAGATGCTGCGTTGTTCTATGTTGAAGCAGTACTTGAGTGGGCAACAGATATTGTTGAGTACCTGATGCTAGGATAACCGAATGACTCCTTGACAAAAGTACAGAAGAGACAACTGATTCATAAGGCTCAACCTTATCAATTGATTGCCAGACAATTGTATCATCGTGGATCAGATAATATTTTGCGAAGATGTGTTTTATCACATGAAGTTCCAGATTTAATCATGTTTTCACATGATGGCATGGGTGGAGGAGACTTCTCTACAGATATTACTGTTCACAAACTTTTGCAATCAAGTTGTTGGTGGCCTACGCTTCACAAGGACACAATTTTTTTATTCAGACATGTGATGTTTGCCAGCAAGCACGACAACCTACTCGTCAGAACTATGAACCCTTGCATCTGATTTTATCGCAAGCACCATTTGAAAAATGGGGATTGGATTATGTTGGACCTATTCACCTAGCCGCGCAAGGATCTCAGGCCCGATACATTATCGTAGCAACTGATTATATGACCAAGTGGGTTGAAGCCAAAGTTGTCAAAGTTGCTGTTTGAAAATCTACGGCCAAGTTTCTATAAGAAAATATTATAATCAGATTTGGATGTCCGATCGAGATTGTCAGTGACAGGGGTACACACTTTGTTAATCAAACAATAAAGTGTTTACTGGAAGATTTTTTTCATTATACACAGATTTAGTACTCCCTACTATCCTAGAGGGAATGGCCAAGCTGAATCTTGCAATAAGATTCTCTACACTATTATGACAAAGACATTTGAAGCGAGTCAGTCTGATTGGGAACATAAACTGTATGCAACATTATGGGCATTCAGAACTGCTTACAAAAATAGTACAAATCAAACATCTTTTCAACTGGTTTATGGTCAAGATGTTGTCATGCCAATTAAATTTTTAATCCCATCCTTACGCATAGCAGCAATAGAACAATTAAATGATGATAAGTCTTTACAACTCCGTCATGAAGCATTGCACAAATTATGTGAAACCCGATTGATGGCAGTTCATGGCTTAGCAGTAGAGAAAGGCCGCCGCAAGGCATGGCACGATCGTCGATTGCACAAAAAAGATCTAAAAGCAGGAGATCTTGAGAAATCTTCGTTGAGCTCTCAAACTGTACATCCACTTTAGATTTATCTAATTTGAGGTGGGCAAAGGTTCCTATCCAGGAACACCCCAAATTTTGAGCTAGGCGAAGGATCAATGATATGCCATTTTGGAAACCTTCGCTGAGCATCTTAACCTCATTATGAACCTTCGACGACCTGCTAGATGATTTTAAAATGTCCAAATTAGGTTATTTATAGGTTCAAATCTAGAAAAAATGCATTTATGACAATACCTGGGTGAAGGACCCTTTTGGGCGAAGGTTCATCCTTCGCTAGCCTTGGAAAACATTCGTTGCAAATTTTTGTTCAGAACTGATCAGCCAAACTACTATTTAGTGTACTGGGCCCACCAAATTAAATGAACTTCCAATTTTTTCGCTGGTCGATCACAAGTGTGATCCTTTGTTGATGAATCGTCACCCTCTTTTTAAACCACTGGTTTGATAGTCCATGTTGTAGGATCAACTTTAACTGCACATTCACGATTTTCAAAAGTGATTTTTCCGGTGCCCCAGTTATGACTTACTTGCGCAACTCGTAACCATGGACGTCCAATAGAACACGGTAGACATTTGGCGCTTCTGGTAAGTCCATCACTACGAAAGTATTGATGAACTATACTCTCGCAATTCTGACAGGTATATCTTCCACCATTCCTCGTGGACGAACTATCGTTTGATCAACTAGCTTAATAGCAAAAGTAGCAGGCTTAATCTTTGTAAGGCCCCATTTTGCACATAACTTTGTAGAGATCAGGTTAACTCTTGAACTGCCATCTATCACGGCCGCTTTTTTAGGAAATTGTCTATGTTGTATCGGCAGAGTGATATTCTTTTGTTCAATTTGCCAAGCGGCTCCAACATGGAGTACTTCGTTAGATTCTTCAAATCCAACACAAAAAAGTGGCTCCTGATGAACTTTTGGTTCTTCTTGAGCTAACTTTTGTGCTAGGACTTCTTTTGCTTTTGGCACCAACTTCAGGAACCCTCCTAATGAGATATTGATCTTGCTAGACAAAATGTTCATGAGCAGTTCTGTTTGCTTTGCTTCCGGTTCAGTCATCTTGAAGGGTTCTTCATGATGATGTAACTGATCATTCATATCTCGTAAATTTCTTGGAGACTGCAATGGTGAAGACTGAACTTCAACTGTTGCTTTAGTAGCTTCAAGCTCCTCTTCTTCTTGCAGATGTTTGATCCACTGCCTCATATTCTGATATCTTCGTTTTTCTACATTAAGATTTGGATAGACTCCAGATGTTGTTGGTATATCGTTCAATGGTATAGAATCAGCAAGTAGATCCACTACTGGTTCTTTTTGCTTCTGTGTTCTGGTGACCACCATCAAGGGTGCACTTGGTTTATTCGGAGCTACTGGTCTTTGCTTGATTGTTATCAAATTTACAGGTGTTGTAGCTGGACATGCAATCCCAATAACAATCAGATCCAACAATTAGCAAAAATCCAAAGAAAGCATGAGAGATGGAGAAGGAAAGAAGAAGAGCAAGGACATTCATCAACCCATATATGAAGAGAACCAATCTGCTTTATTGAAATGAGGAAATGAACATGAGGAGCAACTCAAGTTGGTCCCTTCTTATAGTAGAGAGGAGGACCCTGGCCTCCGAATCCTATTGGTCCATTCTTGTCTCTCTTTTTATTCAAATTTAAAAAAGTGTGGGAACCATCAAAATTGGAGGGAAACCCAACTTTATTCACTAACTTGACATTTAGGCCCTACGACATTAAAAGTCCCACAAAAAGGCCTAAAGTCCTTATATTGACTTCTAACTAATCAATCAAATAACTATGTGATCATCGGGGCGGACTTACACACGCAGGGTGCCAAATCCCTCTCACTTATTAACTAGGGTTAGGGTTGTCTTGGGATCCGCAAACCCTCCAACATCCATGCTTTCCAGGAGTACTCAAGCTCGAATCCTACTTTTAAACAAAAATTAACTTAGACGAAAAATTACGATATTTCTTAAACTACGTGAGCTAGAACATTAGAGTTGGCTAGTACAGTCACGAATTAGTGTTAGGGAAAATCCATGCCATGCTAACCCTTGAGACTGTTAAGACTCTTGCGCAAATCCATGTGTTTCGAGCCAAAAACACTAATGAAAAGACTAAAGTACTTGTTAGGTTTGGTAAAAAATTATAGATAGCAAAAGTTGAGCAATTGAGTGCAATTTAAGATAAATCATTGAGTTTGGTTATGCAAGTAGCATAGAGAGCAAACAGAGTTATAGAGTAAAGAATTTGTTTTAGTATATAGAGTAAGGTGCATGCCTATTACTTGATAATCGAAGCTTTGGTTTTACCTTTCCTCAATGAAAATACTTAATGAAGCAAACAGTGGCTCGTACCTGAATAGAGGTGGATGTGTTTTCTTGTGAGGATGTCATGATTCTTCCACAATATAGGAGTATTTAAGAAGCCAAACACAATACAAATATATCAAGTTTTGATACTATAAAAACAACTTGAAAGATAACCTCCAACATCAGAGAGTTAAGTGTTTGCTTTGCAAGAATAGACTTAGTTGAGAGAAATAGCAAGTAATAGCTTTTGAAAGCATGAGATGATTAGGTTGTAACTAAACACGTTAAAGAAAGATAGCTATTCTTGAAACGTCATACCTGACTTTGGATTGGTATGAGAGATGTAATCAAGAATCACACGAAGCTATATGTGAGAAGTAGAGGTCCAAATCGAACAATAAGTAGGCTGAGAAGAACGGACAACAAAAAGCTTTAAGTGATGCTAAAAGTTTGCTTTCATGAGTCATGTAAAACATGTGGAAGAATGATATGAAAGGTGTCATGTAGCAGTATGACGATTTCATTGTTGATAACGGTCGCGGTGATCCACCAGCGAACTAATACATTGATAATCATGCTAATAGTGGGCTGATTGTTATGCAATCAAATGTGTTATATTAGCAGGTTGTATCAGCGCTTAAAATGGTGTGAGGTGGGCGCTAAAAAGCGTGGGTTCCTCACGTGTAGCTGGCGGCCAGCAGACGCGCTCTATTGTGGAATGTTTACTGATAAAAAATGACATATACTAAGCCAATTTATATAGTGGTGTATCAACAATGGATCAATACAAAAAAATGAGCAAAATCGATGCAAAAAAACCATAGCTCGTCACGGCCAGCCAGCAATGGAGGTGTGTAAGAAATGATTATGAAAACATGTATATTCAAGCCATGATAGAATGTATGACAAAGACTCACCAGTGAAGGTTGTAGGTCGCGATCCATGAGTGTAGGTGGGTGCTGCCGATCAGTTAACAATATGAGAAAGCAAAGAATGGAGAAGTAGAGAAGAAATGAGAGAAAACGTAATGAAGGCTATGAACTACGTCATGTATGAATAGCCATAGGTTCTCCTCTTAGGTCAGCATACAAAGCTTGTGGAAGACTTGACATGATGGCTTGAAGCCATCGTTTCCATTCGTTAATTAAACCAGGGTTGATCTCGACCATTAAAAGGAGACCATTTGAAACTTAAGTTTCTTATTTTTATGATAAAGGACAATTTTTTTGAAGGACGAGACATCGAACCATGATGCCGAAAAAAATTGTTTAGCAAGATGGGGTAATGTAAAATCAGATACTATCCATGCGAGAGAGAGAGAGAGAGAGAGAGAGAGAGAGAGAGAGAGAGAGAGAGAGAGAGAGAGAGAGAGAGAGAGAGAGAGAGAGAGAGAGAGAGAGACGAATGGTCAAGCTTGCAACCCTACCAAATCTCCTAAATTACTAGATCTTGCATTGGCATGCAAGTTGTTTTTAAACACAAGGAGTGTAAGCTTTAAACAAATAGTCTTAGCCCCCCATGTCTACCGTCAACGCTCATATGAGCAAAAGGTTTTCACAAAATTGAAGGTAGTTGCAAAGTGGCCCAAAATTGAATCGAAACAACGCACAAAGGCACTCATCGGCATGAGACTATAATTACCACTTATCGAAGGGCAATTGAACATACCTCCTCATGTGGCACATGCATTTATTCCATGTTTGTATCCATGGTTGCCCCATAGGTTAATTCCCACCTTGTGCAAAAAGCAGGGAGGCCACTTGAAGTGAAATCAACCATAAAGATGAGAGTATCTTGCGGCCTTTCCACTTGTTTGTCTTTTACATGGAATCGCCCTTGGAAGTTACAACATTGGCACATTTCAGAAATGTACTGCCTAAATCGCATGCTGGCAAAACACCAAGGAGATCAGAATACTCTTCCAAGAGGCTATGCTTTCACCTTTGCATTTTTCGATAAATGTCAGGCAAATCCAAGTATTTTGAATTTTAAATTTTGTGATATCCACTTGTTCTAGCTATTTGTGGAAGTGAATAAGCAATGATCATACATGTTTTTTTTGGTGGGAGTATGAGTTACAAATTATGTCATAACAAATCCTTTAATCAAAAGAGTAAAACTTTGATGTATTTCAATTTAAAACATTACAAAATAATTGTCAAAAATTCATGTAGGGCTAATGCTCATAGATATAAATCACTTGGCAAGTTTTGATTTTCCATATATGTTGGCTATTTAGAGAGGTCGTGTGTCTGAATTATAGGAATTGGTAGAAAATATTATTGGTGCAAAACCGAGTTGATACTAGTGTTAAGCGGGTATAATATGAGTTTGATAATCAATACGAATATCAATACCCAAACCCAGCTAATATATTTTTCTTCGAGAATCGATCTATTTTAAGAACCTTTGATATAGGGCTGAGTAATACTCATTAAAACCTTATTAGTAATCAACTTCATACCTCGCAGATAACAACCGAAACTCTCAAAGTATAGGGACTTTTGCTAACATTCATAATCAACACAGAGGAATGTAAGAAAAAAAGTCATCAATTGAAGTAGAAGGGTGGGTATTAAAAAAAAACACTACACTTGGGGAGAAAGGGCCAACAATGATTTGAATTTTGAACCTCCTCCTACCATTTGGCACGCCTGCCATGGCCTCAACCGCCACTAGATGTATCGTTTTTTCTTTTCTCCTCGTGTAAAGCACTCGTTGGTGGCGGGCTGGATTCGAACTCATGACCCCAAGATGAGGAAAGGTAGTCGTTACCAACTCGCGAATTATTATTATTGGGGGACAGCAATGATATGGTAATCGTAGCTATTCGCCATAGCTTGTATTTTGAAGCATCTCGGCGCCATCGCCATCGCCATCGCCATAGCCATAGCCATACCCATGCTTTCTCTCGCCTTTAGCGTCTCCTGCTGAATCCGAAGGTTTTTTCTTCACACCCGCCTTCATCTCTCTCTCTCAGGCTATCGATCCATAGCTTCTGATTATAATGCAGTGAAAATTCTGACAAATGCTGTGTATCTTGTGTTCTGATGCAGCTTTTCAAGCCGGATCTGCAGAGGTATTTATCAGCAAGGACGATATAGGCATCGTCAGGGAGAGGAGGGTGATAGGAAGCAGCAGCGGTTAAGGTGGGGGTGGGGGTGGAAGAGCCGGGAGGCTGCGTGAGCAGGTCTGGCTAATAACAGGGGATCGGAGCAGGGCGTGGGGCGCTTTGTGCGCATCGACGATTTTCCATCACCGTCGCATCAAATGGCATCCGGATTCGAACTCAGTCCAGAGCTTGCAGATCTGGACGGACAGCTCAAAGATCTCTTCCGTGCTCTCTCGTAAGTCACTCCGTGCTACTGCTTAGAATGTGATGTGGATTCTTGCTTTCAGAGATATGAAAAGTGTGTATGTGTGTGTCTCATCAGGCGCATTGTGGCATGCTTACAACATTAAATGTCGCTAATTTCATTCTCTCACAAAAAAAAATGATATAATTGACCTAAGAAATTCTTCAATATTACTTGCTTTGCGTTTGAAGTGCATTTGCACAGTGCGTAGCGACTATAAGTTATGGATCACTCGTTCTGGATGTTCAGTTTCGATGGCCTTTACGGGCAAGCGATTTTTACCTTTTGGTTCCTTTGTGAAACCATAATGCACGAATCTTTGCCCCTAGCTAAGCAGCCAGTTAGGCGTATTGTAGCTAAGTCAGCTTCTCTTCTAAATAACATCCCATCTCTTGTTTCAATTGCATTTATGTAGCCGAAGTTAGAGGGGTTTGTACTCAGGATCCGACGGATACCCCCAGGCTCAGGAATGAAGTCCTCTAGTCTGTGGCTTTTCACATCCACGAAATGCTTGTATTTGTAATTGTAGCCCTTAGAAATTTTAAGAACAGCTTGGGCTGTGCGAGACGTAAGGCAGCACTTAACGTAACCTTGCGACCTAGGGCCGCTACATTGTCAAGAAAGGAGCAAAACTTGGAGTGGTCTGCGAAAACCGTCTGCAAATCACCAAAAAGCAGTCTAATAGTTGCTGTGATTGCTCTTTATTGAAGTTGGCATATCAGCATGCCAAGACTCTATATGGCATCCACATAGAACAATGACATTAATTTCAGATGAACTATTTTTGAGTTAGCGCCTAGGCTATTCGACAAACGCAATCTTTCAGGTAAACTTTTCTACGCCAAATGAGCATGCGAACGGTTGTAGAGGGAGACCTCTAGAGGTCCTAAAATCAATGGGTGAGCCATAGCAGTTGAACATCAATGCATAGTGAACAGCTTATGAGCATTTGAAGCACTTCAGCAGGCTATCCACAAGCATAGTTTAAACATTTGAAGCACTGCAGCAGGCTGTCACAAGCATATGAGCATTTGAAGCATGTCCATAGCTAACAGCTCGTCTAACTCAAATCCTCATCTGTTGAGGAACTTGCCCAGCCATCAGATCTGAAGAACTATTGCCCCTGGAGAATTTGCAAGAGATAGTCTGCTCAACTTGGCTCCGCTCAGATCAGTCCCAGAATGGACTTTGCTCAAATTAAAAAAATTGCCTGGAGAATAACAGCTCAATCATATTTCACAGCTTTAGCAGCAAAGTAGTTTGAGAATTTGAGGAGGCTGTCCAGGATGCTTGCTCACAGATTGACTTTTGGGTGCATAGAACAATGCAGGTAGGCCACTCTAGGGTTAGCTGCAATCAGTTAAGCCTTAATCACCCGTTAGCACTAACAAGTTCAGCTAATGATTACTTAACTAAACCCCATGCTAACTGCAGATGGGGCCCCGCCCTTACAATGCTAAACAAAGGGCCTTTGAGCAAGACTTAGCATTGTGAATAAAGCAGGGTGTAGAGAATAGTTGTCAACAAACTGCAAGGAGAAGCCAATAACTAGGAGATAGAAGAACTAAGAACATATATATCCAAAGTTCGTCAAGTAGGACTAGAATAAGAGTTAGAGGATGTATAAAACAGGGTCAAGTAACTCTCAAAAAAACATTAGAAGGAAAAAGAAAAGTTTTTAGTTTTTGCCTAATGGTTTTGACCCCGTGTGGAACTTGTCTACTATGTTGGAATGATTGTTTTAACTCTGATCATTCTTGTTAGGATAATTGCATCACTTGTTTATGGTTTGAAAACTACATCAATAATGCTTGTCATATTGGAGAACGTTTGTAAAATTTGACTGTTAAAGGAAGGTATATGTTAGACTCTCTATTTGAACTTACCAATCAACCAACCATAATTGAAAGTATACAAAGTAAAATCTTCATTAATTAATTAATGGTTAGAGGCCTAAAACTCAAGAGGTTGGTATGGATCTAACAATGACTCATCGGGGAAGTGGATCAGGTGGCCTAGTTAGGTTGTTGATGTGTCCAGTGAGGTGTCATAGTTCACTACTAGTGGTGGAGGGGCCTTGGAGGGTATAAGTATAACTAGTGAATGCTTGATTCTGGCGATTGTAGCTACATGTTGCATCTTGCTAGTGTGAAACCTGGTTAGAATTAATGGTTAATTGTAGAGGCCAGCCTGCGTGCTAGAAGGCCTATTTCTATTTTAGTATAGGTACTATCTATTTTTAGTATAGGTACCTAAGTTAGTACCAGTTTTGCTAGAATAGTATAGAAATCTATTTTAACCAAGTTTGCATAGATTTCTATTGTTAAGACTTCATAATTAGCATTTCAATTGCTATTGTAGTAGAATAGCTTTTGCGTTTCATTGTGGACAGCCTCTATAAGAGTAGATGGGCGCCCACCTCCATTGTCATCTCAGTTTCCAGCTTATGAAGCATAGCTTCTTGCAGTCTCTCTTCTTCTTCAGCTTGTGGTTGATGTTTTGTGTGAGTACTAATAAGATTAGTCTACTCCGATTAGAGAATCTCTTCGATTCTAACATGGTATCAGAGCCATCTCGTTAAGATCGGGATCTACGGAAGGAGAAGATCAGCGCTGCAGGTTTTACTGGTGGAGATCGCATCTATTGGAGGTGCTATTTGGTGAAGGTTGTATCTGGTGGAGGCACCATCCTGTGTAGATTTTTCTGGTGGAGGTCACATCTGGCGCAGGTAGTACCTGGAAAGAAATCAGCAGGAGCAGGCAGATCTGAGGGCGGCAGCTTCTGGACAGGCAACAATATTAGTCAGGCAGATCTGAGGGAGGCAGCATCCAGAACAAGAGAACAGGTGTTTTCTAGTGCAGACAGATCTGGTGCAAGCACACTTGAACAACAGGTCAAAACTGGTGCAGATTTAATTTGAGGGCAGGTTTTATCTTGTGCAGGTTTTATGTGGTGCAGGTTCATCTGAAGGCGGGGCTCACGATCTCAATGAACAAGATAAAAGGGCATTTGAGAGACGGGTGCAACGGTCGCATCATTTATCATCAACTTATCCGTGCAGGATAAGGTTATTCCTCTGATCAGGAATGCAGTCGGGCCTAAGGATGCAGGGATATTCTTAGGAATACATATGAAACGGTGAGCAAGTCTCGAACTTTGTTCTTGAATAATAAACTTCATACCTTGAAAATGGAATCAGAAGAATCCATTACGGATTTTATTACCAGGGTGAAGGATCTAAGAGATCAGTTGTCTTCTATAGGGGAAATTGTACTTGACAATACTCTTTTACAAATTGTCTTGAATAGCTTACCATTTCAATATCAAAACTTTGTTATGACACTGAGTTTGAGGGAGAGATCGCCGACATTTGACGAGCTGAATGGTTTGCTACTTCAAGAAGAGTTACGAAGACAAAATTTGATTTCTAGGGAAGATTTCAAGGAGCTGGGTTTCTTTACCAAGAATCAAGGTAAGAAGGGCCAGAAGAAGGGAGGTAATAAGGATCAAAAGCAGGAAAGCAAGGACAATTCGCAAAAAGGAGATAGTTCGAAGTCCAATCCAAAGAGAAATGGGAATTGTAACTTTTGTGGTAAATATGGTCATTTTGCTTTTGAGTGCAGGAAAAAGAAGGTAATCCAGGACAAGAAGAAGCAGTCAGGCAACTTCATTGAAGACGAAGACAAAAGTGAAGCTGTGGAATGCTATGAGTTATTCTCAGCTTCAACATCAGAGAACTCAAATGATTGTTGGTACATTGATTCTGGAGCAACGCAACATATGACACACATCGTGAGTAGTTTACACAGTTTGATGACACTGGTGTAAATGCACATGTCAAGCTTGGAGTTCATACAGACTTATGCGGTCCCATGCAGACTGAGTCTATAGGGGGAGCATCCTACTTCATGATATTTGTGGATGATTTTTCCAGGAAGGTATGGATATACTTGCTTAAGTATAAGAGTCAAGCTTTTAAGTTCTTTACTCAGTTCAAATCACTTGTTGAGAAGCAGACAAGAAAGCAAATCAAGATTCTACGTTCAGATAAGGGAGGGTGAATTCATATCTACAGAGTTCCAAGAATTATGCAAAGAACATGGAATCAAGAGACAATTTGCTTCAATTGATACACCACAACATAATAGAGTACCCGAAAGAAAGAACAGGTCTATTGTGGAGAGTGCTCGAAGCATGCTACTAGGGGCGAAGCAGTTAGTACAACAATTTACTTGCTTAACAGAAGTCCTACAAAAGCTGTTCTAAATCGAACTCCAAAAGAAGCTTTCACAGGTATAAAACCTAAAGTGGATCATCTACGAGTTTTTGGTTGTATAGCATATGCTCATATTCCTAAAGATAATCGTCAAAAACTTGATTCAAAGGCAATCAAGTGTTTATTCCTTGGTTATGATGAGGAAGAGAAGGCATATGGCCTTTATAATCTTACTAGTAAGAAGGTGATTATGAGCAGGGATGTTGTATTTGAAGAAAGTGAGTCTTCTACCCTAGAAGATCATGAGGAGGATGTATTTTCTCCTTCATCAAATGATGTTCAGGAAGATACAGGTCCATGTGATACAACTTCTACACAAGTTGTACCAAGGGTGTGTACACAGGTGGATCTTGGTAAACGTAAGGAAAGGTCAAGAGTATACGTCACCTACAAAGAAGTTACCAAGATGGTATTTTGAGACTATAAAAGATAGTCAAATGTTGGATGAGGGAGAATCGAGTCAACAAGAAGCTAAGAGATTGACACGTTCAAGTGTCAACTATTGTGAAGATGGAGAAGAAACGCATTATGCGTTTATGGCTTCAGTGTCGGATTCAGAGGATCCTTTATTTTATGAAGATGCTGCAAAGACTGCTATGGATGAGGAGTACAATTCTATTATGAAAAACGAGACATGGGATCTTTTTGAACTTCCAGCTAGTAAGAAACCAATTGGTTGCAAGTGGATTTATAGAACCAAGTTTAAGTCTGATGGTTCTATAGATAAGTATAAGGCCAGATTAGTAGCCAAAGGATATGCTCAGAGGGAAGGGATTGACTATGAAGATACTTTTGCACCGGTTGCTAAAATGAATACTTTGAGGAGTGTTTTGGCAATTGCATCTCATTTTGGATGGGATATTCAGCAAATGGATGTCAAAAGTGCTTTCTTGAACGATTACCTTGAAGAGGAGGTTTATCTGGAGCAACCTCAGGGTTATGAGGTTGAAGGCAAAGAGCACTTGGTTTGCAAGTTAAAGAAAGCATTATATGGGTTGAAACACACGTATGAACAATTATTTTTTGAAGCAGAATTTTCATAGAAGCATGTCAGAGTCAACGCTTTATATTATGAAAGATTTGGATGACATAGTCATTATTGTTCTTTATGTAGATGATCTTATTATCACAGGGTCAAATAAGTCACTAATAGAGAAGATAAAGAACAATCTTTCACAGGAGTTTGATATGAAAGATTTAGAGAGACTTCAATATTGTTTGGGTATTGAAGTTTGGAGATAAAAGGAAAATCTTTTCATATCACAAGAAAAGTATGCAAGAGAGTTACTCAAGAAGTTTAACATGCTTGATTGTAAGTCCATTTCTACACCATATGATCCAAGTGTAAAGCTTACAAAAGAGGAAAATTCTGAAAGTGTGAATGAAACTCTTTATAGGCAGCTTGTAAGTAGTCTTATCTATCTAACGACTACTCGACCAGACATTTCATATGCAGTGAGCATGGTGAGTCAGTTCATGTCTTTACCAAAAGTTTGTCATTGGAAAGCGGCAAAAAGGATTTTGCGTTATGTCAAAGGGACACTCAAGTATGGCATTTATTATGGTAAAGGAACAAAAATAAAACTTGAGGGTTTTGTTGATGCTGACTGGGCAGGAAATGCAGAAGATAGAAGATCGACTACAGGATATGCATTTAAACTTGGAACAGGAACTATATCTTGGAGTAGTAAAAAGCAACCAACAATTGCTTTGTCTTCTAAAAAGGCAGAGTACAGGGCTACTACATCAGCAACTTGTGAAGCAATTTGGTTACGAAGGATTCTAAAAGATCTTCATATAGAACAAGTTGAACCTACAATTCTATGGTGTGACAATCAGAGTTGTATTCAGCTTGCAAAGAATCCGGTGTTTCATAGCAGGTCAAAGCGTATTGAAGTTCAGCAGCATTTTATACGAGAAAAGTTGTAGAGTGGCGAAGTAGAGTTGATCTACTGCGACACCAATGATCAAGTTGTAGATATCTTCACAAAAGGACTTGGTCGTGAAAAATTTGAGAAGTTCAGGACTCTCCTAGTTGTTATTGATAATCAGTTATCCATTAAGGGGGAGTGTTAGAATTAATGGTTAATTGTAGAGGCCAGCCTACGTGTTAGAATTTATTTCTATTTTTAGTATAGGTACTATCTATTTTTAGTATAGATATTATCTATTTTTAGTATAGGTACCTAAATTAGTACCAATTTGCTAGAATAGTATAGAAATCTATTTTAACCAAGTTAGCATAGATTTCTAGTGTTAAGACTTCATAATTAGTACTTCAATTGCTATTTTAGTAGAATAGCTTTTGCTTTTCATTGTGGACAGCCTCTATAAGAGTAGATGGGCGCCCACCTCCATTGTCGTCTCAGTTTCCAGCTTATGAAGCATAGCTTCTTGCAGTCTCTCTTCTTCTTCAGCTTGTGGTTGATGTTTTGTGTGAGTACTAATAAGATTAGTCTACTCCGATTAGAGAATCTCTTCGATTCTAACAAAACCTCTCTCCTGTTAAGTTTTGTGTGGTCCATAGCTCAGGGGCTAGATTCATTCGATCCAGGTTTGGTTGGGTTGGTTTCTCCACCATTTGATTCCCTTTGGTTGCCTTGTATCAGTTATCTAGTTTTGGATCCTTGGGTTTGGTCTTGATAGTTAGTGGGTGTAACTTACCATGAATTTTAATCCTTTCAGCTTTAAGAAATTGACACTTCAGACAATGTGTCCTCACAAGTTGGAATCATAAGTTTTCCATCTCATTCAACTATACCATCCTCTATGATGTATTTAAGGTAAGTGCGAGCAAAGAGATCAGAGATCTCCTCTTGAGACTCTACTTTTACCCTTTGCCTCTCTCACCCCTTCTTGGCAATGAGGATCCTTTGCCGAGCCTATCTAATCTTAGCAATTAGGTCATTCTCTATGACCACATAAGACATTTGATACAATATCCGAGATAATGTATCAGCCAGACAATTTTCGTTACCTTTGTACTACATTTCCATGTGAAGTTCTTGGAACAACCCAATCCACCTGGCTTGCCGCCCTCTGAAGTCCGGCTGATTGCAGAAATACTTAAAGGTGTCATGGCCGGTGTACACATCAAATCTTGCATGCCTTGATGCCTTCAAAGCATGGATAATGGCATACAAGTCCCTTTCATGAGTTGGATAATTCCTTTGACCAGGGTTGAGCGTCTTGCTCACTCGCATCCGTTTTCACCACAAATGGTTTCTAAGGGTCCACAATGTTAATGTGACAAAGTTAGTCACAACTTATTTTAGAGCATCGAAACTCACAATTGAAGTTCCGTTCATTGAAGAATTTAATTTTTTGCACCATATTAGTCAATGGTGCAGCTACATGTAAATATTTTTTCACACCTTTATGATGGAACACGACCAATCTAAGAAAGCCTCTTAGTGCTATCAGGTCTGCAGGTATGAGCCAAGCAACATAGGGATCATCCTAATCCAGAAAGCAGGAGGATAAACAATTTGCACGTTCTGGATTTTTCAGAATGTGCATGCAGAGGCTTTGATTGGAACTTTCTCATACACTACAAGTGGTAGTGATGTAGCTAATTCAGTCTATTCTACAGGTGTTAACCTGATGTTTGCATCAACACTTTATCTGTAAGGTGGTGCATTTATGACAAGTTAACTAAGCATTGGCTTTACAGGAATGGTTTTCAAAAGCTTGATAAAATCAAGGATGCAAATAGACAAAGTAAGCAGTTGGAGGAGTTGACATCGAAGATGCGAGAATGCAAAAGGTTAGTTTCCTTGACCTTATATATGCTATGCCATGTGCCATAAGTTGCTGTAATCGTGGATATGGGGATAAGAGTGATACCTCAAACTGGGGATTATTATTTGAGTGTTGTACAATCATTTCTCAAATTTGATGAATGAAAACGATGTTAGAGAGACAAAATGTAAGGGATAAGTATAGATAGCCCTTGCTCAAAACTAGCAAAGGCTAGGAGTACGCAATAAGTGATTCAATTGCAGCTTATCATATGATGAGAACCTTTTTTTTTTCATCTCTCTAAGAAGGTAACAATTTTCTGGTTGCTGAACAGTCGGTTCTCCTGTCATGCTTCATTTTGATGCTTTTATGCTTCAAAAGATAAATTCCGAGACATCAAGATTATCTTGTTATGAACTGTCCAAATGATAGTTTTGTGGATGACGTGTTCTCTCATGAAACATATTTATATGTAGGCCTTACAAATCTGCAATAATGGTATGCTCTAGTGTTCTCTGGGTAAAATACGAGGAAAAATCAGTTTTTCAATATTTCTGCTACTATTTTTAAAATTCTTAGAAGTGGTTACTATCACCTGTTGTTCAGGATTGTAGTTTGAGTAATGTACTTTTAGAAACTTGAGGGTGTAGACGAGACCACTGATCAAAGATTCACTGCAGCTGCTTCTTGAAATTCAATAAGCCTATATCCGTCAAGAGTAACCTCTCAGTTGTAGCACCTTGTCAGGGTTCATGTCATTTCTTATCCTCTTTGACAGACAAGTATATGATATCAATTGGTATACCACCACAGTTTCTTGTGGTTCACAGCATGAGGAATTTGTCATAACCATCAAAGAATTATCCATCTATTCTTTCATTTCCTGCATTTCATGCCAATAAATATATTCTGGGCAACTTGCTCTGGACTGGTAAGTTCTTTCTTTACAGACTTGTTCAATTGTTGCTAAAGACATCGGCTACTTTATCTACATATTGTCATGCCCAAAGGCTCATAAGAACATATGGTTTTCTTAAATCTAAACTTAAGATACGCAGCCTTCATGTTGACCATGTATTTCAAACTAAGAATTCCAGAACAAGTTAGAACACATCTATTATTGACTTAGCATTAAGGCTACTATCCAAGGTATTTTTATACTATTGTTGTTAGTAGATAAGTACTTGCCGTATCAAAGATTGTTCAAAACAAGATTCTATCTGGAAAATGCTGTTGTATAGAATCTTTTTTTGTGATTGCTATGGAAGAGCATGCTTCTTTCCTCCTGCAAAGTCAAAGGGATATTCAGGCTAAAAATTGCAAGAAAATCAAGAAGTAAAATCTCATGGTCTATCTTAAAGGAACAAGTGGAAAAACAGCCTGAAGATGTTGATCTATTTGAAGCAATGACCACTTCCCCCAGCATTGCATTTTTAAGGCTGAGCAAAATGTATCATGGCAGAAGAAAAGGGATTTGACTAGACGAGCAACATTGAATAGCATTGAAAACATTACTTTGTACTATTGTAGTTTGATTCACGCGAGCTTTACCTCTTCAAGCTAGTGTCTTTCTGCCTTACAAGGGGTTTACAAAGTCCTGATGAGCCGGTGGTTATAACCATGAGAGACAAGGTTACTGTTCAACAGACCATCTAATCAAGATCACTTTTCTGGAATGAATCTTTTCATTGCAATTGAAATAGCAGAATACCATGCCAGAGTAACCTCGCATAACAACTTCCAGAATGTTTAGACCCAGTGGATCTTTCGTCTTGGTATTCATACAAAGAGATAAATCTTGTTCCAGACCCTATAACTTGCAGAATTCCACCTGCTCGTATCGCTTTGGATGTGTCATGCAGCGGTGGGAATAGTGTGGGTTTAAAAAACTCTTTGATGGGGTATGGCTACTTAGGCATCTAATGAATCACTAAAAGAAAATATGGATCTTAGGTTGTATAAATACCAGTACGTATGCCGTAAATGAGTTATTCACTACATATGAATCGAAAAAATTCAGAGCCACATTGACATGCATTTTTCTTAAGGGTTGAATGTGCTATTTGAACAGGCTCATAAAAGAGTTTGACAGAGAGATAAAGGAGGAAGAAGCAAAACATCCACCAGAAGTTGGTAAGCTTCTGAATGAGAAGAAGCAAGCACTTGTGAGTACCTTAGACTTGACCTTTCTCCTTGGTTTTTTTGGTTTTTTTTGAAGATGTTGTAGTATGTAGTATGTAGGAGTGCTGTGCGATTACCCTCGTCTGAGCTCATGTCGAAATGGCTAAAAGATGCAAGTGAATAAGCTGCTTGACAGTTATTGAGATTTTACATTGTTCATTGGCTACCTGCGCAATTTAGTGGTGTAGGGGACACTAGTTTGTGCTTTGAGTCTGTTAGAGTTTTGGAGAATGCTCATAGTCAACTAAGGTAATATTTGATTTGCTGGTTCTATGACTGCAAGCAAACTTCCAAGTTGTGCATGGTTCTTTGAAGTGTGTGGTTGTGTTCATCTGCTGGTGCTGTCCAGTTTTGAGAAGAAACTTGTAAGAGTTGTTCATGGTCACATGCACAGCATCATAAGTCAAACTTTTTTCTGAGATGATGTGCAGATCAAGGAACTGAACTCCTATGTTGCTCTCAGAAAAACGTAAGTAAAACTATCACAGTGAGAGGTTTTCATGCATCTATCTGCTAATTAAAAATTGTTCTCATGACATCTTATATCAATTTTTAGAGATTTGATGGCAAACTGTTAACTCAGTAGTTTTTTTAGTGTATAGTCAGTATAGTAATATCAGAGATTTTGGTTCATTTAACTTCTTAGGATCTGAATTTATTGGGGTTTGGAACCAGGGCAACAGAGTCTATAATATTTGCTGTCGTGGATGTTGAAATTTTAATATAGAATGACAATTTTTTGAAGCCAGAGTCTGGACCTGATTTCTGAGCAAAGCTTTGTAAGTTAGTGATGGCTCTAGAGTTTGTATCTAGATTTTAGATTGGTAGCTGAACTTCCAAAATATAGGGTTGAGAGAAGATAGGTCCATCATTTAGCTTCTTCAGCTGGCTCAAACTTGAGCATTTACATCTATGCAATGTTCATTTTGAAAGTCAAATTAAAGGAACTTAGTCAATGAAGTCTGAAGGTGCTCGGTTTCATCAATTTCTTTAGAAACTCCTTATGCTAAATTTGCTTCAAAACATTGACAAAAGTTCCTCTAGTGAATGCAACCATGAACGGTTTACTTAACCATTGTAGCATTTCATGTCATGCATTTAAGTACGTTTTATGATCCCTCACATTTCATTTCAGATTCTAGAATATCCTGATAATTCTCTCTGGTTGTTCAGGTACACAAGTTCCCTTGGAAATAGGAAGGCAGAGCTTTTTGAGGGCGGGACAGGAAGTGGCGAGCCTTTGGTGGATGATAATGTCCGCATGGCATCAAGTGAGACTGCATAGCTGGAAGTTTTACTGCAACATGATTTTATAAGTTTAAATTCTCCAAAATGCTATTGGTTCATGATTGCTAGTTTATCATAAAAAGTTTGCCTTAGCAGTGGCAGCTATAAGCTGATATTTGCACGCTCGAAAATATCGTTGGTTACTTGGACCCTTGAGGTCCTGCAACCGTAAGTTATTATCATTTGGATCCCTAAAGTGCAATATAAATATAAGCTCTAAGAAGTTGAGTGACCTGAAAGAAAGTTTGACGAATTTGAGCCACTTAGGTCAAACTTAAGGGTTTAGGAAATTATAATCAGAGTTATGAGACCTGAACCTACCCCAGGGTGCTGATGAAATGAGTAGAGGTGTCATAGCATTCGATCCATGCTATGCGTGATGAAGTTAATGGTCTAAGACTTTGGTTGGAGTCCATAGGGTTGAAAATTGCCTGTCTGCTTTGTTATGTCGGGTATTATCCTAGGCATAAGATCGATATATACGTAGAGTTATGAGCCTCATTTAAAGGCAGGTAATTTTTTAGGAGCAATACCGGGTAGGTTCATCCAAGAGAGGCCTGATCTCTAAGTAAAGTCAATCTGGCTATTCCAATGTGAGCTACCTTGATTATGCTAATATGAGGTGCAAGGATATCAATCAAATTTTACAAGCCTAAGAAAAGGACCATAAAGCATCCATAGAAAAAACCTTGCAAAAGTAAGGTCTGACTAACTTACAACTGCACATGACTGGCTTGAGGTGTACTTTGGAACGATAGTTCCTTAGGGCACATGTAAAGTTTAGGGGCTTAATGCTTTTCTGCAAAGCAGGCCTTACCCTTTGTTGAAGCTTGTTCTAATGCCTTCACTCCTGAGAAGGCAGCTTGAGGAGAGACGTGCTTTTGGAAAGAGCAAGTAATCATGGAAAATTAGTGACCAGCCTGCTTGTGGAAAAAGATTCGATTCTGCTCGCTGTTGGGCAAGAATGGAGGTAAGAGAAATGAAAAAGAAACACATAATTTAAGCTCTCAAACTAAGAGCAGCCATTGAAGAGACTTTGTTCCTCTGTTAGTTGCCTTATCAGTCTTGACTAGTCTGATTGAATACGCTGACTTGTCAGCTGAATCTCAGCAAATCTACTCGTTAAAAAAGCTCATTCAATCCTACGAATAAAACAGAGCCCAAGAAGCTTTTGTTGTAAAAGGTGGACCAACCGTTGCATTCAAAGCTACCAATTGGCCTGCATGTGGCATTGATTAGTGAGAAAGCAAAGATGGTGTTAGTTGTTCCTTGGGGATCAGACTGGTTGGAAGAAGTAAAAGATGCAACTGTCAGAATAGACCTAGGTTCTTGTTATCAGACAGTTACTTGCAATGATGAGAGAGGACTAGGTCCTCTATGCCAATTGGGACGTTTAATTTTCATTAAAAGAGGATGAGCAATAATAGCTCCTGAACCTTGTCGTTGACTGGAAAGTTGTGAGTTCAGCAGACAAGGCCCTTGTTAAGCTGAATTTCAGTGATAAAGGGTGCCAGAACTTTTAGAAGGAAGCTCCTGAACGTTGTTGTTGGCTGGAAAGTTATGATTTTGGCATAAAATTCCCTTGTCAAACTGAATTTTCGGTGATGAGGGGTGGAAATTTGCCTGAACCTTCAGAACAAAGTTTCACTTTTGCTGCATGTTTCTTAGGCTCCTAAGTAGTTGGTAGTTAAAAATGTCAAATTTTTTCTTTCAGAGCACGTAATAGTTGAAAAGCTTCAAGACATGCAAACAAAATTGCTTGGAACTTCTTATAGGTTAGTTGTTTTTGTTTTGACTCGTTTCTGGTATTCATAGATTTTCACTGAGACAGGGAATTAGAAAATAGGGATCAGTTTTAGGGGCCTAACATAGGGAGAGCCTAGAAAATCCCACCTGTTCTAAGCTCTTCACAGCGAAGAAGCAAGAATGCGTAAGGTCATCAGTGAGCTGCAAAGGGTGCCATAGAGACAATCTACTGTCCATCTACAGAGGAGCAAAGAAGATTTTGTCTTATTATCATAAGATACTTGATTCCACAATGTACAGGTTTCAAGGATGATAATGATCACCGTGTAAATTATGCCTCGATCATGAGTTGGCATGATTAGTATTGATCTCTATAGGATCATGTGAAAAGTCTACAAAATAGAAATGAAAAGTGATAAGAGTAGCCTCTTAGTGGCCTTGGGCATTTCTTTTGAGGTAGCTGATGTAGCACGTGCACAATATTATTGATGTTGGTGTCAATTCAAATACGTTAATGAGAAAAAACTAAGCTGTGGTGCCTATATTGAAAGTTTCGGATGTTAGCTGTTCTCTTACCATCCTTGTTAATGACAAGCTTAGCTAATGTCTGTGGTTGGAGCTGACTCAGTGGCTTTTCTGGTGAATTTATTATTAAAGAACCTGAAAATCTCTCCAGCCTGCACGATAACTTGATAGAGCAGGCTAACACGTACAAAAAAGGGTATTTTCGTCCATCTGTCAAGACCATAGAAAATGGTTTGGTTTCTTAGGAATGGCCTCTTCGTTCCTAAGGAGTGGTTTTCAGGAACAGGCTCCGTTGCTGTGTCTCACAGTCCCATCTGGGTCATCTGTTAGGTGGTTGCTGATGGGTTACAAGGCCACTTTACTCAATACTGCAATCAAAAGTCCTGATGATCTGTGGTTTGTGAATCAATTTCTATTTTACTTCCTATTGCCTTTTTGCCATGTAAAATGAAATGCTTCTATGTTTGTCTTGAGTCTTTCAAATGTATCACCGGATCTGTTTATTTGGTTAGAATGCCTTACTATACATAATCTTATGGGGGAACATGTTAAAAATTGTGGCCATGCATTTGGTACCTAATGCTATTTATGGATTTCGAAGTCCTATCTTTTCGACATTGTCAATGCAATTTTCCTTCTTTGCGTCTCTTTAATTAGTGCCAGTACTCTTGAGTGCTTATATTGTATACATTTCCTAAGGACGTCATAACATAAAGTCGATTGTATTTACATTGGAGTTGACAATTCAAGACTTTTTGGATTACCTCTTTAAAATTCATAATTGCACTTCTTAGGTTGGATATCACCCAGAGCACATTATTTCATAAAATTATGTCTTTTGGGCCTTGGTTTATGACAAAGTTTAATGTCAGAAAAAAAAACAATTAAACTATTCTGCGAGGAAATCTGGACCGGTGACTATCTTCTTATCGCCTGAGAATGATCATATGAAACCTTTAAAGTTTACAGTAAGATGTATGAGAGATGCTTTTTGCTTAACATTGAGTTATTACCTTGCACTTCTACCTCACATAGCAGAAGTTCGGTTCAAAGTTGAAATTATATCTCCAGAATGATTATGAAGTTTATCAAAGGATACCTACCAGCCTCCTAGTAATATATACTTTTTAGGAATTCTGATTTATCTTTCTTTAGGTAATTAGTAACATTAGTTTACTTAAAGTTCTGTAATCTGGACCTGTCATTCATTTGGTACTCTCTACAGCTATGTCAAATCAACAGCTTATTGACAGTGGGAAGACAACATTGGATGAAACAGATCAAACAATAGAACGTTCTAAAAAGGTGTGGTCATGCTAAGAACCTTTTTAGTCTTCTATCTCATGATAGTTTCATGATTTTGTGATTCTCTTGGAAGGTCATGCATGTTTGCAACAATCTTCTTTTAATTTTGTTTTTCTGGTACTTTTAAGCCCGATTTCTTAGTCTTGACTCTTTGTATCGGGCAATTATCGAGCTGCAATTGATGTACAGGTGGTTGAAGATACTGTCAATGTAGGTGCACAAACTGCCTTGACTTTAAAATCTCAGGTAAATTTGGGAAGCATGTACAGGTGTAGGTGCATTCTACTCTGCTTGAAAATTTGCTTCTGTATATGAACATAAAGTAGGATGTTGTTATGGAAGTTTGAAGCATATTTGCAATCTGTTTTTTCTGTACAGCTGTGTAACAAATACATTCTACATGATCGTATGGAATGCTCCATAAAAAAATGGGACATTTTACTCAGAAAATTGGTCTATTAATTCCCTGGTGGAACATCCCCGGGTCAGAGAGCCAGAAACCATGGTGGCACTGCTGAGTGGAACGGGGCCACGGGAAGGTGTCGGTTAGGATTGAGCAGAAGGGGGATGGGAGCAGGGAGCAGGAGCAATGATCAGCTGAAGGGAGGCAGGGAATTGTGAGCAGGATCTAGAGATTCTAGACTGGGCATGTAACAGGAAGAGGATGGGCGTTGGGAGTAGGCTGAGGATCCAACTTCTAATCGCTGTAGACAACCAATGGATGACAAGTTTCTTGCAAGTTTGGAAACAAATAAAGCACTTTCTATCTCGTCTTGTTGGTTGGATTGAAGTTTAACTTGAATGTGGCCAAAACCTTGTATTACTTGGTTGCCATCATCACCTAAACTCACATTGTTTGTTCGAGTCATGCTCGTAGTCAATAGATCATTCTTCATCGGATGCACTGGAGTCAGGTACACTCACATGTGCTTAAGGTAGATTCCATTTTTGACAAAGAATTTGTCTTTATTGCTTCTCTCTCAAACAAAAAGGAGGCCTGTCTTTGGATTGGTTCTGAGATCTTTTGGAAGATCCTGTCCCCTTCCTCTTACATTCATAGTAACCTGCTTGATTGTACATCATTTTCGAAGTGTCCATTATTTTCACAATAGTAACGTGGATCTTTATTTCTTGAATCACTTGAGGGTGTATAGAATCCACCCCGAGAACTTTGAAAATCAGTGGAAGGCTGAGAATAAGTACCTGGTATTCGAAGATTGGAAGGAACAATTTTGATAGTTGCCTCTTCCTCTTCCTGTTCCCTGACCTCTTTCTCTTAAATTTTTTGACCTTGTAGTATGGCCTTGATCATGGCTTTTATTGAGAACCTTTCCTTATTAAATCTTCTCACAAGAAGATTTATGAGAATTCCTAGAGATAGGGGATGTACCTTCTTTCACTATCAAAGTTTTCACATGTCAATAGGAAGAGGGCAATCTATTCATTACAATACATAATATTGACATCAACAATTGCTTCATTCACAATTCCTCGTTGGTCACACACCTCCTTGATCTTGGTGAAAAAGTAGCTTGACTGATTGAGTTTCATCCATCTTCTTGATAAGGTTTTGTTTGAGGAAAAAAATTCTAGTGGCATTGACTTCTTTACTGTGTTGCAGCGGATCGCGATCCGCTGCAAAAACGATCCGAACGTCAGCGATCTGCGACCTGGATCGCAAATTTTTTTTTTTTTTTTTGTGGAAAAAGTAGTAATGGCCAATTTTTTTTTTTTTTGAGTTTAATACTAACTAAATCAGTTTTGAATGGTGTTCTGATGCCAATGGTTTGCAGATCTACTGATTCCGTTTTCTGTTAAAAAATGATAAAAAGAGTTAGAAAGAGCCTTCCTTAGATTGGTAGGAATTGTATACTTCTTTTGGAATAGCTGAAACAGGGGGTTCGGGGGGCGGTAGCTCCCCGGTGGGGGGTTTGGGGCGTTGCCCCCCAACGGCGGGGTCCGGGGGCACCCGACGGTAAGGCCTCTTCATGATTTGGCCTTCCAACTCCCTGAGTGAAAACACACTTTTTGGTGTTTCGCACCCGAAACAGTCGGCAGACTACACAATCCAAATTTCTGAAACCATATGAAAATGCAGCCAGTTTTCTTAAACCATCTACTGATGTCCAGATTTCTACTCAATGTAGCCCATAGCCATCTGAAACCAAGCAACAGATCTGCATAACAATTGCTTTTTTGATATCCTTTCACATGATACCCATATTGGCAACTATACAAAAAAAAAAAATTTGCGTTCCGGGAAACCCTAATGGGGAATCCCGGATTGCGTTCCGGAACGCGGACTGCAACCTTGCTTCTTTATATAGAGCTTGAAGTGTTGATCAAGGTTCATTTGGTTGATGGCGAAGTTTAGGGGATCAATGGTCAAACCAGTGTTTTGCCTCTCAGAAGTGCAGTAGATGAGGCACCAACAGATCTTATTTTTAGTAGCTATCTGGTTGTCATTTGCTCTGGTTTTCAGTAAATGTTAATCCTACAGTTTGGGCTATCAACTGTATGGATGATGATCACTGTTGCAATCGTTTTACACTGGAGATGTGAGTGCAATGTGCATACAGTTGGGGGCATAAATATTGGGCCCTTCTCGGCGCGCATTTGGACCCCATTTTTATTTACGGGGGGCGGTAGCATTTTTATCTACAGTGTCTATATAGCAGGAAGCTCTAGGGGGTCCGGGGGGCGGTAGCCCCCTGGTGGGGGGTTTGGGGGGCAACGCCCCCCAACGGCGGTGTCCGGGGGCTGCCGGTAGACCCCGGCCCCGACGGTAAGGCCTCTTCATGATTTGGCCTTCCAACTCCCTGAGTGGGTGTTTCGCACCCGAAACAATCGGCAAACTACACAGTCATAATGCTCTCAATCAGAGCTCTCATCTGATACCCATATTGCCTAAAAAAATTTCAAAAAAAAAAAACGATTCTGCGCAATTCTGGGAAAATCCCAAAACGCGATTCTGAATCGCGATTCTGACTGCGATTCTGAATCGCGGTGCATCTATGGTCTATTGCAATGGATTTTTATCATTCTATGCAACAATAATTGGAAAGGAAAGTAGCTCTTTAGAGGAGGGCGCGAGAGAGAAGAGAACATTTAACTTCCCCTACAATCTTCACTCGGACTGTCGACCTTTAAGTAAGTTGCATGTACCAATATCTACAAGAATGAATATATTACACTGTATTTATAACTAAGCATTCTATTTATCAACTTCAGGATCTCATTAAGGGCATGAACTTAGCATTACTCATTTCGATAACAGAGTCTTTTTTAGGAGGGAGAGTTACAAACATACTATTGGCACCTACTTTGGCTTTGAGTTCCCTATGCTTTTATTTGACATTAGATTGTGCTTTGGGCACACGATCCCTGTATTTGCTATTTGACATTTATAAGAGATGCATATTGATTGCTGGGTTTTGAACCCTTTCAAAGCTTTCCTATTCGATGCAGGATTAGAAGCTTTGTTTTACTCCTAGCCAGAAGTGGAAACGTGCTTAGGTAAAGTTTTCAAGCAGAGGCTTTTCATTTAGCCATCACTACTTCGTGGAATAGGAGCACATTGAGATTGGTTTAGCTGAACTTCAGATACATTCACCTTGGATCATTCAACACAGTTGTTGAGATAGTTATTGATAGTTAGATTGCTCTTTGCATTTGCAATCTGTCTCTGTTGGTGTTATGTTGTGATCTTTTGCTCATAACAAACACCATGTCCAATTCGGCAATGCCCAATCCTATCAGCTTTGAACCTACTTTATTGGCTCTGAATATAGCAAGGAGTTCGAAGGAATGGATATATAAACACAACAGCATACTGGCTTAGGGAGCGACAAATTTACTTATGTTTGAATCTAGCAGACTTTGTGCTCAGATTTTGCTAGTTGTTGAATTCAAATTTCAGTGCTTTAGCAGAATCAGGCATGCGCCTTTGACTATCTGCGATGCTAGCTAACATGTAGCTCAAGTAAACATAGACCAATTGGACAACAGCTAATTGTACATGCGTATGTGCACACATTTCGAAAAGAGGCCAACAACTAAAAATGCACAAAAATCACAAACCCTAGATTCAACTGTAGTCTGTCGCATGTCTTGGTGGGCAGTGGCAAAGAGATCACTTTTCTCAGAAATCAATCTCTTGCTCTCCAAGGCTCTCAACAGTCACCCTTGCACCCCCTCTTTCTTTCCTAAAGTTGAAATTCACAACTAATGGGGATTAGGCTTGTTAAATAAGAAATTTAATATTGACTCAAATCATGTTCCGTATGGAACTGAACGTTCCATTCCATAGGTAGGGATCTGAACATGATGTCAAAAAAGCGTAGGACATGTATCTATGACATGTGTCAATAAGATGATGCGAGAAGGAATGTATTGGCCATTTCCTTGACATACTGACAAGTATTGCACATGACTTGGATTCTGTTTATCACTTGAATTGTATATATAACCAAGAAAATGTGTCAAGAAATCTTTTAGTGCAAATTCATTACAAGATATAGTAAGCATAGATTTGCTGTAGGATATCTATTTTTCATGCTCAATAATATTACAAGTGGTTTAGGCTGAAATGTAACAGTTTTGATGGCCAATAAAAGTATGAAATTCAGGCTTTTAAAGCTGGAACTCTCCTTTTTGACTGGATGTTGAGTCTTATTCTCAGTTTCTTTAGGTTATTTAAGAGTTGGTTTTGCTCAAGATATTTTGTTTAGTCTCATCTTTGGTAGTCATTCAAGATAAAACCAAAAGACCTTACATTGGGTCGATTTCTGGATGTGCAGACTGAACAGATGGGTAGGATTGTTAACGAGTTAGACAACATTCAATTCTCAATCAAGAAGGCTTCTCAGCTTGTGAAGGAGATTGGTAGACAGGTGAATAAGTTTTAAGTGCTTTGCAAGTATGGCAAGTCATTTCTGGATGGTGAAGGGGCACATTATTATGTTCTCTTAGCTCTACTATTTGAAAGCTTTCAG
Organism: Diphasiastrum complanatum; assembly: GCA_029204225.1. Taxonomy (NCBI): domain Eukaryota; kingdom Viridiplantae; phylum Streptophyta; class Lycopodiopsida; order Lycopodiales; family Lycopodiaceae; genus Diphasiastrum; species Diphasiastrum complanatum. The sequence continues at coordinate 47,038,325 of CM055109.1, forward strand.
CCTCTCACACACAAACCCACACACACACTCACTTACAGCACTCACACATGCATGTTCCATAATGTCCTGACAACAGGACTTTGTATGTACTTCACTGGAATACGTAACTGTGTCGTAATTCAGAAAAAAAAGAAAGATATGGAAACCTAGCCCGTGCTATGGACAAGTTGAGATCCTTGGGTTGGTAGATATTTTAGAAAATATTGAACTTTTGTGTGCAAGGTAACAGGTTTTAGATAGTTTGTCTTGAATCTTGTCCATATCTGGAGCTTCAAAATCAAAATTTGATTACTGTACAATACACTTGTGTTGAAGATTGTTATTTTGATTCTGAAGTAAAACTAAGCTATTGCTATAGATATCCGTTCCAAACCTTTTGGTTTGGAACTGTATATAAATCCTTTTGCCATTTGAAGAGAACTCTTTTCCCCAAAGATTGTGCATATGTACCTCATCTGCATACATATCTAAGAGTGTCGCAAATCTGCAGGTACCCGAATCACATTTTCAGATTGTCTCTGTATCTTAGCTTGAACTCTAATATATTGACTTAGAAGCTGCTCTAACACTACCATGTATAAGAACCACCAGAGGAACATGGGCCTTCTCTTGGGTGCTAGGAAACAAAAGACCAGCTGTATATACCTCATCACAGAGATCCCCTGGCTCATGTAAAATCCAAACTAGTAGCAGCACATAATTCACTACAATGATGAAATGGTTGTGTACGCACGTGCATTATCTAAACATACCTGATCCTCATAGCACTAATCCAGTATCTCATATGTATTAGTAACTTGCTTATATGTCATATGGCTCAACATTCTGACATTGTGGCTCTATCTGATTTGGAGCAGCCTTTGACTTGTCTTTAGTAGTCTGTGTCATGCATCCTCAATCTACGGAAAGGCATGATTGTGGTCTCAAAATTAAACACATATACCTCAAGATGTAGAGATGAAAACAAGCTATAAAAGGATAGTACACTGACATTGGTGGAAAGGGTCTTGAAAAGGATGTAAAGAACTATAAGATCAAATGCTAAAAACCCTAAGAAAATTGAATTCCAAAAAGATTTTTTTATTGGAAACCAGCGTAATTGCTTTTAGCCTAAACGATTTCGGGTTTTCTTCCTTAAAATCTGATGTCAAGAAATTGATTAGGAATTTGCCTTAAAATCTGAATCTGAAGTGCCTGATGCATAGAATCCTCTTTCGTAGTAATGCATGTGAAATCAGTTTTCTACCCTAAACTCTGAATCTGGACTAAAACTTGATATGGCCATCTGCAGCCTATCAGGGGTTCTCCAATAATATTTGAAAAAGAGAGTTTTAAAGTTTTTTTTTGTCAGTAATTCTTGACCGGTGTTTCAGAACAATGCTATAGTTGATAGAGCTAGTTGGTCATTGGGTGATGCTTGTAGAATGTGGAGCACTGAGAATACAAATGCAATAAGCAGTTTTTGCTGATAAATCGAAATTGGAACGAACGCCTTGTATGCCTAAATGTAGCGAGAATTATGTTGAAGTTAGTTTAACTACGTGTTTTCATTCTTAAATGAGAAATTAATTTATTTTCTGGCATGGATCCTAATTGTCTAAATATCGGGTCTTAAATATTGAAGATTGAAGTTATGTAGCTTTCCAAAGTTAGTGTTTAAGTAGACTATGAGCTTGGCACAAGTCTTTGCTAATTAAAGTGATTGTTGTGGGCTTAATATCAAAACATTATTGCTAACCAAGTTCCAACATGAGCTCTTTTTTACTTATAAACTATTTATCGTTGTATTTATAATATGGATTCATTGTGATTTCAACTCTTATTCTTTTGTTTTCTAATGTCAAAACAGCAGTGCCATCTTTCATGCTTGGCCTAGAATCAGAAAATTGTCACAAGCACGAAGCTTTATACAGTCTTTCATTTTTTTGGTTTTGAAGTCGATATCCTCTGCTCAAGTACATTGGTCCACCTTGATTGTTGAGGCTTAGCTATATCCACACTAGTATTTCAATCCCTTTGTGCATGGTGGCGGTTTCCAGTTTCCTTGTTATAGGCATGTCTTTGGGATCAGATAGTCATGGTTTTTTATTTTTATTTTTAGTGGCAATCTGAATATCCTTAGGAGAGTCTTTGAAGACGCTTTGTTTATATGGAAAGGTCTACCATTCTTATGTTCACATTATATGGTTAAGTGCTTTCATGAAAGCAAGCATAATCATGTTACCCATATAGGTAACAGAAACCCAGTGTTCACTGTTAAGAGCGTTTGATAGTGGAGATTTTTGTTTTTCCTTTCACGTTTTGGCTGTGAGCTCTCTTATTTTTTGTTGTGAAGTGTGCTCAATAGTCTCAAAATGATGTGGACATTTGTGGGATTGCATTTGACCTAGCAACATCTCCTTGTGGTCTCTCTAATTTTTGCTTTCTTTTACGAACTTGTCGTTCTTTCGCTGTGCCGTTTTGATTTTTCTGCCAGCTTTCTGTTATCCTTCATGCATGCTGGTTTTACATAATCTTATGTGAATTGGTGTACTTAAATATGTTTCTCATATGCAGCCACCTTCTAGCTTTGTGCATCAAGTGCGGGAACTTTGATAATGAATATATGATCATTTCAGAGTTTTGCTGGTGTAGCTTTGTTTATATCAGCACTTTTGGTTGGAATGTCGCATCTTATGAAATAATTGGATTAATCCTAGGCAGTTCCTCTTAAGGAGCCTGGCAATCACATTATCAGGTAAGTCTTATACTATAGCTAGAATAAGAGAAATGGAGTCTGAGGACTCAAAAGAGTTCCTGATTTGTTTACCGTAAGTTCAATCATCAAAGGAACGATTGCAGCTTATAAGTTCTCACTTGAGTGAGATTCTTGTAAAACTTGGTTCATTTCATAGCAGCTTCAGTTACAATTTCTTTTTCTTATGGTTTAGCCAGAATTCCAAGAAGAAAGCCTGTGGGTGTAGCAATTTTGCAATGTATCTTTTGGTACTATGTTTGTTAATTTGCTAGTGCAAAATAGCTTTTACTGTATGTCTTCTAAGGTGGTGGCATCTGTATTGAACCCTAGGTCCTTATTTCTTTTGTGCAATGCCAACCACTAATCTATTTTTTTGTTTGTCTTCTGCAGTTAGCAACTGATCGATGCATCATGTTTTTCCTTTTCATTATTGTTTGCGGTGTGGTTGCCATCGTTGTTGTCAAGGTATTTCATTTATTATCTATTTCCTTGTCAGTGCTTTGTTTTGGTATTAGACAGACAATAATGTGGTTAGTCAAGCAGAGCCAATCCAAGGTAGTAATCTTGGTGAAGAATGTTCTGGCTGGACACAAACAGTGAAATCAGTTTGGAGGATGAGCTCAAGCTTGCCTTTTTAGGCTCTTACACTGTCCTGATGGTTTGCTTGTGCTTAGCTTGTATCTTTCTTGTTTGTTGCTGTAGTCTGGAGTGTTTGACTGCTATACTATTCTTAGAAGGAATTAGGCCCATTCATATTCTTCTGAGGGAAGAACCATATAAGTTGAATGGACCTCAACCTTCGTCTGTTTGTCATAATGTTCATAGCATGTGAAATAGCCATAAAGTCATGATCATCCATCCTGAAACAAGACTCATGAATCAAGTGTTACAGCTGTCACATTTTCATTTGATTTTATAACAATGTTGCATGTAACCGCCAGCTATGATCAAGTTCAAATTACTGGAACATTTGTGTACTTGGTTTCTTTTCTTTTCAAATAGATGTGCTCCTTTTTCCATTTCAGAAACATTATGTTTGATGATGAGTGCAAAATTTTACTATATAAACTTTATGTTGATTAAACCTTTTGTTGCTTCAGATTGTCAATCCACATAACAAGAATATTCGGGACATTCCTGGGCTTGCACCTCCTGCTGCGAACTCTCGACGAAGATTGCTTTTTTCACCAGATTTACAAAGATTTTGATTGTTTTGGGAGTGATCCTGGTGAAATTAGCCATGTCAGCTTGTGCAATCCTGCTAGGATCTTGATTGCTGTAGGAGTTTAAGCTCATAAAAGGAACTTTATGGTGCCCGTACCCAAAATTGAATGTTTGTTATTTTATCAAGTATCGCTGTAGTAGGTAAGATATGTTTGATTTTTAGATTCCATGTCAAGGTTGAAATTATTTTTCCTCGTTTGTCAGCATGAAGTTACATAAAGTGGTGAGGCAAGCAGGGTGGGTGTCAGAGTATTGTCCCTGTTGACGTATCAGTACACCTGAATGTTCAATTGTCCTATTTGATCTTTTGTAAATGGATATGAAATGTATTACTTGATTCTTTTGAACTTTTCAATATCATCAGCATATTGGAGATTCTAACCGCAGTTTACTGATTACACATGATTTAATGTTCAGTAGTTTGTCTTTGCTGTACAAGCGGAAGGAGATGTTCTCTGAACACTGCCCTTGGATCCCGATCATCCAAGGTTCTATTGTATTGACAATTCCTTTTCCATAGAACTACATTGGTCTTAGCCTTTAGGGCTAAATTAAAAAAATGGTAAACAGAGAAATATCCTATATTCAATAGTGCATGCACAAGTCAAAAGCAAGGTTAACAGATGAACTGGAGCCCTAGCCGACAATGTAGTGTTATTGGCCATGATTTGAGTACACTTTAATATACTTAGTTTCGAGCTTTCAAATATGATTGTCTTGTTTTTATTTGCATTTTATGCTCCTTTTGTAGTTCCCAGCCATACAGAATAAGCTTGTTCCGTATGGCATTTGGAACGTGGGAAAGTTTCCTATGTTTCATGCAGAATGTTCTTTTCAATGTAAGTAATGAAAAAAAGTTTGGTTAATTAAGTTAGACGTTCCGTACGTACAGAACAGAGCCTTTGTATTTGCACTTATGGAACGGGAAATCTCAAAAAAGTAAGGAACAGTATGGCTCCTCAACATACATAAATTAAATTGGCACTGAAGTTCTATTTTTAGACTCCCTCAAAAAGCTTGCGAAGGAGATTAGGAGATGGATAAATAATGTTCCCTCAGATGGTGTTAATAAGAATCAGACTCCTGACTGAATAAAAAAATGCTATTAACTTCAAGAGTCAGTACATTGAACCAAGGCATTTCAAGACTTTGCTATATCTGTGAACAAAATATTCATTAGTGAAATGCAATGAAATTCGTGCCAAACTCATTCGCCTCTAGAATCAAGGTAATATAAATGATTTACCTGGCCATTTTTACTATATATTCTTATAGAGGACAAAGAGATTCTATCTCAAGAAATAGGACTGCACTTCAAAAAGTGCTCTAGGTACTGGGTGGTCAAAGTTGGTGCAGATTCTGCAAGTTAATCCTTTTGCTCCTTTGCACAGCCCATTTAAACATGAGCTCATTCTGCATTCAGCAAATTAGTCTTCAAGTGTGAGAAAAAATATCACAAATACAAGAGCACAAAAATCCATCAAAATTTGGTACCATCTCTTTACTTGTGCTTCCTTGCTAATTGGCAAGAGTGGTTCACAGGAGGTAGGGATCCAATTTCTCACAAAACCCAAAATGGGATATTGTAGATAAGATCTAGCTTTAAGAGACTATATACATCAAAGCGTTTGACATAGTGTTAGTAGACCCAAACCAAGTCCAACACCCTTTCCAAACTACATAACATTTGGTCACCCATCAATTAGAAAGTACTAACGGTCAACGTTAACCTGTCCATTAGGCTCATTTACCACTTAGGATTCGCTTCTCAAATTTATCAATAGCCAATCATTAGAAAGTTTAACATTTAGACCAATAATAATGATCTTGACCTTTACTAAATAGTTCCTAAGTTTTAACGACCCAAACAAACATGGTAACAATCCTAACCATTACAAACTTGCTACAAATGTTAATGACAATACATCATGTCACAATTTCTTTAACAACTCCAGCCCTATACTACTTAATACGTCATGGTCCTTTTGTTAAATGAGACATCACAAATTATCTTTTGGCGATATAAATGACCTATATTGACAGATCCTCACAAATGTTCACAATGCCATGGCCTCAAGTGCACCCAAGAATTTTGTCATAACTTCTAAAATGCTATCTATCCACAAGACTTGACAAATTCAGCAATCCATGGAATGTGGTCTCATAAAGATCACATATATGTAACCCAATGCTATATGCAAAATAATCGTTTTTGGAATTCTTACACGACTACTACATGGATGTGATCAAAACCAATATGCAAGGCAAGTGTACAACAAGTTCTTGGCCTCCATGAAGAAGAACAAGAAGACGATCATCTAGGGGAATCACATCTCCATTTAAGTGAAACATCCTACACTCTCAATAACATGCGAACATAATTATGTCACTCTAACAAATTAAAATCGTCTACTTGATTCTATAGCAATAGTGAATCATTAAACAAAAAAAGAGAAATATAACAATATAGTTGCTAAATAAATTTGTCCAAGAGCAATGGCTTTTGGGCTACTGCCTGGAGAACATCTTGGGATAAGGATATTGATAATTCTAGACTAAGAAGGTACACATGAAACATCAAAAGTGACGATAAGGCATCACCAAGTCTCAGATGAACAATGTTGCATGTCAAGATTATAGAAGATCCTTGAACAAACAACCAGGAGTGGTTTAGGATACCTCAATGGGACACATCAATAGCCTAAGTGGGCCAGATTTGCCATTGATTCGATAGGTCACTAGTAGTTCCATAAATTCGGGCCTTGGAATTTTGCAAGTAAGTTTTTTGCAAGTTTGGCGAGTTTCTTTCTTGCCATCATTCAACAAAAAGATAGCACATGGTGTGCCACCTTTTTTATGCTACTACTTCAATGTTCATTATTAAGAATTTGGCTTGGTACATAGTTAAAATTCTCACAAAGTAAAAAAAATTTCAAATTAATTTTTTTTTGCAGCCTCCAAGGATAGCATGCCGGCGTGCTAAGCGTCTCGCCGAAAAAAAATTCCGGTGAGATGCTTAGCACGTCGACGTGCTATTCTTGGAGGCTACAATTTGTTTTTTTCTCATCTTATATAGCATGCCGACTTGCTGTCTTTAAAAGCTGCAATTTGGAGTGATCAAAAAGATCCATTAGGTAGGTTTACTTTCACTGCTCCCTCCCTTAAAAAGATAAGCCTCAAGAGGAGAAGATCTAGAGCTCAAGAAGCCTAGATTTACCAAAAAGCCAAGATCCAAGAAGAGGATCATCACAAAAACCTAAACCCAAAAAGAGACAAGAAGAGAGTCAAGCATCTCACCCCTCATCTAAGCCATTCCACATCTAGATCTTATGCCAAGATTGACACCCTTGGTAGGCTTAGATCCCATTTAGATCCGTAGCTTAACCCTCTCCCCATTAGGGAGGCACAAAAAGGGTCCAACATTTTTTAGCTCCTTAAAAGTTATATTAGTCTAAAAGCATTTGAATAAATACTTTTGGAAAGTGTGGAAACATGAATTTTGGAGGGATTTAATTTGAGTAGTAGATACATTGAATTTAGTCACAAATATAGTAGGGTTTTCAGTATGGAGGGAAAGCCAAAGTTTGAATTTAGGTTTGGACCTGTTATAAAAGGATGTAACTCATGGGAAGAGAAGACGTTCTCTCTCTCTTATCTCATTCATGCTTATACATGGTTCTCTTGGGTTCTACTATCCATTGGTGCACTATACTTGCGATATCTTGGAATTTTGTGTGTAGAATGCTTATTAATTGCTATTTTTAAATTCACACTTGTGAAATACAGTAGCTAACTGTTATTGTACGGACAACAACATTAATTTATGTATTGATTCGTGTTTGATCAAAATCTATTAGAGTTTGCATCTCAATCATAGTATAGATGCTGATTTTTCTTTTGGGCTACTGCCTGGAGAACATCTTGGGATAAGGATATTGACAATTCTAGAGTAAGAAGGTACACATGAAACATCAAAAGTGACGATAAGGCATCACCAAGTCTCAGATGAACAATGTTGCATGTCAAGATTATAGAAGAGCCTCGAACAAACAACCAGGAGTGGTTTAGGATACCTCAATGGGACACATCAATAGCCTAAGTGGGCCAGATTTGCCATTGATCGATAGGTCACTAGTAGTTCCATAAATTTGGGCCTTGGAATTTTGCGAGTAAATTTTTTGCGAGTTTGGCGAGTTTCTTTCTTGCCATCATTCAACAAAAAGATAGCACATGGTGTGCCACATTTTTTATGCTACTACTTCAATGTTCATTATTAAGAATACTCGGGATCTTTTGTTAGGTGTATTGCAGAGGTGTTGTCCATCTGCAAGACTAAGGGCTTGTTCCTTGTTTCACCCAATTCGTCCAGGAACTGCCTTAGCCAGATTATTTCGTTGGCCATTTTTGCTACTACACCATATTCTGCTTCGCAGGATGACTGGGCTACAACGGTCTGCTTCTTGCTGACCCAAAGAACTACTTCTCCCGATGCGATGGTGCATCCTCCCGAGACGCTTTTACAGTCATCCTTGAGAAATGCCCAGCTTGCGTCGTTGTAGGAAAGTATCCCGAAGCCTGCACCACGACAATAACACGAGCCATAATCCCTCGTTAATTGAAGATATTGCAAAATTTGTTTTGCAATCTTCCAATGTGTTGAGCCTGGATTCGTGCAGAATTGGCTCATCCTGAATAATGCATAAGCAATATCAGGACATGTATTGTCAACAAGGTACATCAATGACCCTATCAGCTTCCTGTATGGTGTTCTCTCTCTTCCTCAATCTTTGGACAGTCATCATTCGTCAGCACCGTCCCTGCGAGCATTGGAGTGTTCGCTCCTTTGTAGTTCAGCATCTCAAATTCCTCTAGGATCTGCTAGGTGTATCTGGACTGGTGAAGGTATAACTTACCTCCCTCATGGTCCCTTTCAATTTGCAAGCCTAGGTAACACCTGGCTTCTCCCAGATCCACGATCTCAAAATATTTCGAGATGTTGGCCTTTACTTCAGCAATTAGCTACTCACTCCTGCAGAGTGTCATCCACATACATAGCCACAATGATGATCTGCCCATCTGTAACTCTGACATATACATTGGAATCAGCCAAGAGAGGCTTGAATCCTAATGATTTCAGGGCTTGATCTTTCTTCTTGTACCATTGTCAGACTGATTGTTTCAGACCGTAGATGCTTCTATGCATTTTGCATGCATAGTCAGGAAGTGAATTCAAGACATATCTTGGGGGTTGATCCATGTAGACCTCTTCGTCTAATTCGCCATGCAAGAAGGTTGTCTTCTCATCCACAATGTGGATCCTAAGGTCATAAGCTGCTGCATATGCAAATAACAGACGTAGGGACGAATGTTTGACGACAAGAGAGAAGGTTTCAGAGTAGTCAATACTGTATCTCTGAGAAAAACCTTTCGCTACCAGTCCAGAACAAAGCACATTGCGATCAATTACCACTTGATCAGGGATCTAATTGAGAGGAAGCTGATGCAGACCACCTTCATCGGAATGAGAGACATGGTTGCTGACATCTTCACTAAAGCCCTGGACAAAGGACTCTTCGAGAGACAAAGGAGCAGTCTCGGGATTGTAAAGCTATCATGCTTTGAGAGGGAGTTGAAGAAACAAAACGTTTTTAATTACAAAGCCTTGCTAGCTTTAAGCCCTCAGCTTGATGAAGACATTCACGAACTCGAAGATCTGGAGACACGAAGCATGAAAAGTTTCGTGAACACGAAAGTCAAAATAAATGAAGACGAATGGTTCGCGAACACAAAAGTCAAAGCAGATGAAAACAAACGGTTTGCGAACATGAAAGTCAAAACAGACGAACACGAACGAACGGTTCATGAACACAAAAGTCAAAGCAGACAAAGATGAACGGTTCGCAAACACGAAAGATTCATGAATGAGAATCTTTTGCAGTCCTATACGTGAGAAGGCAAACGACGGAAACGAAACCTTCTCCTGCTTGCACGCTCCAAAGAGTACCAGTGCGAGACGAGCTCTGTGATCAGGATCCATAGAGATCCAACTGTCCGCTAATAAAGCGAGACGATTACTCATGAGAGAACCGTGTTCCACACCAACGCATTGCATGGATTTGCATGCAGTGTCTGAAAAATCAGAGAAGAAAATCGATAGATGATATCGTAGCCTTTGCGCACATGTCAATTTGTGTTGTGTTTGATCTCGAATGCAAATGCTCCTGCTGTTAATCGTATGTATGAGTTCTTTCTCGTTCATTTGAATTCCGCACCTTGGTTGAATCTATGTTGAATGCTGCATTAAATTTATGAATGTAGATCAGCAGTGCCTGACTACACCCTGGAGGACTGTAGGAGTGATTCAGCTGGCAGTGTCCAGCGATCGCACCTAAACTCCATCCGAGTCGGTTTCTTCGCGACTGTTTCGCTCATTATTCTTCTTGTTTGTTCCCATCAACATCTGAAGTATCATCACATTCGAGATTTGATCTCGAAAGGAGAGCTCCAGGTCCAATATATAAACTCTGAAGTTGATCGACAAGCCACTCTTTGCAAAGTGAAGAAAGACAATTGGATTAAACGTGCAAAGCTCCAAGGTTCAAGAGGAAGTGTCAAAAATTGTGAACTCATGCAACTTTGCTGTGACGCGAAGCGAAAGATGAATGGCGAACAATTTGATGGAAAGTGTGCAAATTCAAATTTCCAGTAAAATTCTGGTAACGAACTGATAGGAGTCTCTCATGCTGATTTCACACATGTGGACTGTCCACAACATGTACTTGTGATCTCCTAAGGTGTGTAGATGCACCAAGATCAAGACTAGATTGAGATTCAAGACCAATCTTAGATCTTATGGCAAAAACACACTACTACATGCATTCAATCACTTCCAACTCTCACTCACACGTGTGGGAAGTATTCAAAAAATATTCTAAGTAAAAACAAGCTGCTCTCCTCGGGTAGAGAGAGAAAAACCATCATGAGCTCTCGGGTAGAGAGAGAAAGCTAGAAATTTAATGACACTCAAAATCCACACAATCACCAAATCAATTAGATCCAAATGAGGAGTACAATGATACTAGTAGATCCATAAGCTACCACTATGCTTAACTATGATTGGACCAGACTTTTCCACCTCTTAATCCTATTGGACCATTGATCCATGCACCTCTAAATTCTATTGGACCATTTTCAAGCAAACCTCAAATTCTATTGGACCACTCATGGTTCCACCTCTAAATCCTATTGGACCTCTTAAACTTCATCAAACAAAGGCATTACACTTGTCTACACTCTAATTGGCACGAGTTTGGCCTCCTACTCTATTTTGGCTCAATAGTGGCATTACAAGTGGAAATGGATAATTTGCCATCTATGCCAAATTTGACCCTATCAACATCCTACACCTAAATGCTTGACTATGAAATTCTATGAGACCCCTATATCAAACATTTTTTATTTACTTTACAATTCTCCACACGTGGGAACATCCTCCACACATGTGAGATGCACTTACAAACTTCTATCATAAAAAATACCAAGCTAGATTTTTGCCAATTTCTCACACTCCTCCTCAAAAAATAGCTTGCAAAGGTACTAGATCACTTGAGAAGTTTGTAAATCTTTTTGAGTGGATCCTTTGGTATGCATAAGAAGTGAAGACCAGCCAAGGGATCCATCATAGCGGCACCCTCACCATATCCATGATAAGATCTCTTTGGCAGAGATCTCTTGCCAATATGCCACTATGATCATGGGCTTCCTCCATGCTTGATGATGATCTTTGATTTGAAAGTTCCACTTGCATGATGGATGCACCATAAATAGAGAACTCCGAGGCTTCCAACCCTCATAAGGATCATGGAGATCAAGATCATAAGATGTGAAACAATGATGATTATCAAGAATATGCTTTCTAGCTTGACTAGTCCACGTACAATGAACTATATCCATGATGGATCTAATCTTGATATCAAAGACTATCTTGATCTTTTTTAGGCTAGTTACTCTCTCAAGAATGTAAGTGTCCACTTTGGATGCTTCACTTAATCTCAAGAGGAGTTTACAATTTGCCTCAAAACATGTGAAAACATGATTTTAAAAAAAGTGAGTACCAAGCTCAATCTTGTTCTTACTAGAACCAAGAGCATACTTTTGACTATACAATATCTTGCTTTCAAAAAGTATTGGAAATATATCTAAGTCAATAATGACAAGAAACATGTCCATACCATAAGCATCATACAAAGCTAGTATAGCTTTTCTTGAACTTTGAGATCCAAAAAATTCAATGAAGCAAAATAGCATACAAAGGAAGAGAAGCATATATGAATGTGTTGTAGTAGATAAAACATGAGAGATGCCCCTCTTTGCCATGTAAGGTGAGGCATAAAGACTCGGCCATGCATCTTGAAGATCTTCTTGAAATCATATGAAGAAGAAACTCCTCCTCACACATTGGCCCCATCATAACTTGAATACCTTCAAAAAAGATAACTTGTGATGCTTTTTGAGAAGCCTTGATCTCGGCCACTTCCAAGATTAAATCTTCATGCAATGTGACATATCTATTCACAATCACTTTTGAAATAGAGAGTGTAAAGACACTAAAGGCCTCCTTGATGGATGAGTATCCAATCATGATCCATGAGCTTGGATCATCCTTCCTTCTTGTTTCCAAGGGAATATGTGCAAAGCAAGCACTACCAAGTTCACTAAGGTGATCAACTTAGGCTTCATCTTGAATAAAACTTCATATGGTGCTATTCTTTCAAGAGCTCCAATACTCCTCAAAGCTTTGATCTTCAATGAGAATTTCTTCTCAACATATGCTTTGAATAATAAGGAATAATCATACACCATAATACTCGAAGAGAGAAGATATGTGCATCTTGTGTGATCCTCCTCCTTTGAAATGTTGGACATATAAGAAACATCAAGAGAGTTTGCACTCTCACTTGGATCCAATTTGTAGATGCCTTCAAATCTTGATCCATATGCAAGGATCTCACCATCCTTCTTGATCACACAATTGTCAATATTGAAATTGACATCAAAGCCACTATCAAGAAGTTGGCCAACACTTAAGATGTTCTTTGTAAGCTTTGGGACAAAAAGAACATTGTTGAGAAAGAGATCTTTGGAAGATGCAAGCTTCAAGGGAATAATCCCTACTCCTTCAATATTGCACTCATGCTTACTTGCAATGTATATGCTCTTCTTGACTCCATCATAAGGCATAATAAATGAAAAAAAGTGCTTGGAGCCACACATATGTGAAGACGCTCCACTATCAATATACCATGAGTCATCCTTGTTGAAGGTGGAAGAGCAAAAGCTTGATGCCATAAGAGAGCCTTCTCCATCACTTGCAATATAGTCTTCTTTCTCATTGGTGATGTTGGCTTGATTGAGTTGATTCTTCTTCTTGAAGCAATTGGTGGCATAATCGCCTTCCTTGCCACAATAAAAGCACTTGATCTTCTTCTTCTTGAGATTTGAAGTAGAAGCATGAGAGGTATCATCCTCCTCCTCTCCATCTTGGTCTTTAGCTTTGTCATTAGAGAAGTGATGGTGTTGCTTCTTACTCCTCTCTTTGTGCTTGGCAAATAGAACTTTGCCATCATCATGATTGAGTGATAGCTTGTCCATCCTCAAGAGTTTGTACTCTTGTCTTGATTCTTCAGAAATAAGCACACTTTGAAGGGCCTCCAAACTTGGTAGCTCCTCCTTAATGGCATAGGATTGGACAAGGTTGTCATATTCATCTCTCAAACCATTGAGAATGACTTGGACTAGCTCACTTTGATTGATTGAGTCACCAATACATGCAAGCTCCCTATGAATATCCTTGACTCTCAAAACATAATTAGATGCACTCTCATCACTCTTTTGACTACTTTGGAAGATTTGATTTCTAAGAGTGAGGATCCTAGAGGTGTTCTTAGCCTCATAGATGGAATTGAGACAATCCCAAGCTTCCTTGGATGTAGAACAATCACCAATCTCCCTCAATATCTCATTAGAGACATTCATCTTAATGTAGTGGAGAGCCATCCTAGCTCTCTTCTTGTATTTTTGTACTTCTTGAAGGACTTGAGGCTCCTCCTCAATCCCAAGTACAATGTCCATCACATCTTGGAGTATCAAGATGGACTCCATCCTCAACTTCCATATTGAATAATTGGAAGTAGACAATCTCTCACTTGGTTGCAACAAGTATGAACTTATTGAAGTCATGTAAATTGGAGATAAATAAAAGTGATGAACAAAAAATGTTGCTTCTCTCTCACTATAGGATCCAATAATGGTGTGCTACCATCTCCTATGCAAGATCTTGCAACAAACTGTGAGATGATTCTCACTAGCTATCTCAATCTCTCCAAAACTAGATCTTCATCACATCAAATGATGGAGTATGGGCAAAGTTAGGATCAAACACTCTTAGCACGTGTGAAATACACTAAGAAACCAAATGTGACTCAAATACAATGATATTGCATGAAACAAAATGGCTAAGATCTCAAAACAGTGCCTAGATCACATATAGATGAGATTGGTAAGCATTCAACTGTGACTTGACCAAACCAAATGTGTCCACCCAGGTCTAGGTGCCCGACCTAACCCTCTTCAAAATCTTATAGCTTTTGATTGGCTCAACCAAATGGAATGAAACTGATTGCATCAGAAACTAGACAAAAATAACTTCAAAACAAGCTATCAAGGAAGATAAATGGATCAAGCATGAGAGAGAACTTCCAAACTGAAATTGGATGTTCCTCAGATGTGTCTGAGCATCTGATTTTGTACAGTACCAGGTCAGACCCAATCAATGTCCTTTTAATCTCTTTTGATCCAAAAATGAACAAGATAGCTAGGAAAATGGACCTTGACAATTTCTAGCTCAAGATTGATGAATAGTTTTCACTTGAATGGATCAAAATGCATGGTAACCTTAGGTAGGCTTTGATACCTTGTTGATTTCAGACATGTGGATTGTCCACAACATGTACTTGTGATCTCCTAAGGTGTGTAGATGCACCAAGATCAAGACTAGATTGAGATTCAAGACCAATCTTAGATCCTATGGCAAAAACACACTACTACATGCATTCAATCACTTCCAACTCTCACTCACACATGTGGGAAGTATTTAGAAAATATTCTAAGTAGAAAAAAGCTGCTCTCCTTGGGTAGAGAGAGAAAAACCATCATGAGCTCTCGGGTAGAGAGAGAAAGCTAGAAATTCAATGACACTCAAAATCCACACAATCACCAAATCAATTAGATCCAAATGAGGAGTACAATGATACTAGTAGATCCACGAGCTACCACTATGCTTAACTATGATTGGACCAGACTTTGCGACCTCTTAATCCTATTGGACCATTGATCCATGCACCTCTAAATTCTATTGGACCATTTTCAAACAAACCTCAAATTCTATTGGACCACTCATGGTTCCACCTCTAAATCTTATTGGACCTCTTAAACTTCATCAAACAAAAGCATTACATTTGTCTACACTCTAATTGGCGCGAGTTTGGCCTCCTACTCTAGTTTGGCTCAATAGTGGCACTACAAGTGGAAATGGATAATTTGCCATCTATGCCAAATTTGACCCTATCAACATCCTACACCTAAATGCTTGACTATGAAATTCTATGAGACCCCTATATCAAACATTTTTTATTTACTTTACAATTCTCCACACGTGGGAACATCCTCCACACATGTGAGATGCACTTACAAACTTCTATCATAAAAAATACCAAGCTAGATTTTTGCCAATTTCTCACATCTCGAACGATTCATGAACATTTCGCAAAACTGTTCTGATCACGAATAATTTCTGCTCGAGAAGAATTCGCGATCCAGTCAAGCTCTCCAACGAAACGAAATGAAACAAAACTAGATGAAAGAGAAGAATTCACGAAAAGTTCAGTCAGGCTCTGTAACGAAATAAAACAAAACTAGACAAAACAAAGCAAAGCGAAATGAAATTTAAATGAGCTCTGAAATTCATTTATGCTTAAAGCCAAGTGATCGCGAAGCAAATAGAAGCAAAACACGAAGCGAAAACATTCGCGAATAAAATCAGTTTTTGTGGAATTTAGATATGATTGTTGATCACTACCGGCTATATCATTCCTACAATCCTCCAGAATGTAGACAAACACTACCGATCTACGTTATAGATTATTATAGCATTCAACAAAATCAAACCAATGTGTGGAATTCAATAAACAAGTGAATCAGATACACGAATAGTAGCAGAAAAATATTCATTCAAGATCATACAATCATTCAGAATAATATGCGCATAACAACTACAATATTATCTACTAATCTTCTGATTTCAAGCACTGTGCGACAGATCCACACAGTGCATTGGCGTGAGAGAAATACAATTCTCTCATGAATAATGTTTCGGTTACTAGCAGACTTCTAGATCTGCTGATCCTCTTACAAAATTGTCTCGCCCACAGGTAGACATGTATTCTGTATATTTTTGTCTTACAGTATTATGCATCAAGCAGAAAGTATATAATTCGCAAACTTTTTCGTATTGCGTTATGTAACTTCCAGATCAGAAAGATTAACATCTACAAATAATCACGGATCACAAGAGTGGCAGATTAGCCACGTTCTAAAGTACTTCTGTTGATGTCATAATACCTGATCAAATACTTGTATCCCATGGTACTTGGTTTATCTTCTTGGTCTTTTGTGGAGCACGAATGATTTTGTGTCGTGTGTCGCAAAATTGTTTGCAAACATTTTTGTTTCGTGTGTCTTTTCTGTCAAAATGAGGATGGAAAGCTAGCAAGGGTTTGGCAATAGAAGCATTTTGTTTCTTCACAATTTGTGAAAGTCAACGTACCTCAAAAACCCTAAGACACGAAGCGAAACGAAACTCGAAGGTCGAATTCGCGAAAGTCAAACATGCCTCCAGGAACAAAAGGCATGACATGTGTTATGTCCATTACTAGTAAGTAGGATTCAGTATACTCCTAGACTTGGATACACGGTACTCCAGTAAATCAAGCTGTTAGTTATGCCACATCATACTGGATGTGACCCGAAGGTAACTAATATCCTTGTGAGCCCCAGAACACACTAAATGGAGTTTAGACAAGGTATGAGACAGTGTATGCATGTGTAATCAATAACAATTCCATGAATAGTTGGTCCATGCATAGGACTCTATTCTAGGTGAATCTATGTATAGGGAACTTAGGGCTATACATGGCTATGTGCCCAGGATGTTTATGGCTCTATAAGAAGAGGCCAAACTCGCCCTACTCCTCATTATGATCATGGATTCATTGCCAGGGTTTCACTCTACATTCATGTCTCTTGATCTTAGGGAGCTTCCCTTATAGTGGTATCAGCAAGGCTTACAGAGATTGGAGAACATGGAGAAGGGCTAGCTTTTGTCGAAATTTTGGATTGGATCCATGAGAATTCTCCTCCAAGGTGGATAGCAAGGTTGCAAGTGGGTGTACTATCCTAGTTTCAATTTTCATGTTGCTAAGATCCATTACTCTTGGGTCTTTGTGGTTTTATGGAGAATTGTCCTTGAAGGCCAATTTGTGATTTTGGAGCTTTTTTGGAGCTTTTTCATGTGTAGATCAAATCCTTGTTTCCAGCAAGTATACTTTCATTTTAGGGTTCATTAATGATGAATATAATTATGCATGCCGGTTCTCTCAAATGATTTATGATTCTAGGCTATGTTTTGGTCAAAATTGCTTGGTTTTTCATGCTTTTTGGCACAAAATAGATAGTAAGAACCAAAATCCAACAAGATCAGATCAATTATATGGTTGTAATTCTGTAAATAGGTTTTCATGTGTTAGAGAAAGAGTTGTATGTCATGAATCTCCACTTTATGGTGATGAAAAAAAAACGGAAAATAGCCAAAAATCATCATTTTTGCTTGTTTTTTTTTTTTTTTTTTTTTTTTTTTTTTTTTTTTTCATAAAGTTGGATAGTAGGTGGCTGTAAAACACCATGCAGAGCTTGTAAAGAGGTGGATAAAAGTCTTTTGAAGCTTTCCCTGAAGTTAGAACCAAGAATTTCAGGAATTGGACTTGTAGGAAGTCAAAAAAGTTCAAAAACTAACCATTTTTGGTGACTTTGAGGGGATGGATCTTCTAAATCCATAAGGAGATCATTCTAGAATTAATTACAACATGATTAGCATTCTTTTTACCTTCCCAGCAAGCTATCAAACCCGTGAATTGATGGCCGGTGGCTTATGCACCATCTCCATCAAGTTTGAAGCTATTTTGACTTCTACAAATCAAGAAATCTTCGTTCTCAGCCTATATTGCATCTTAGGATCAGTATGAATGCTTCATGGAGGTCTAATTGATTGTTTAAGACTGTTGGTAGCATCAATTTTGAGATTGGGGAGGTGTTTGCACGTTTTTTGATCATTTGGTCTACAAAAAGTGCGCTCTACTACAATTTTCTGGCAGCTCCGATCTCGCACGTGTGAAGCCTAGGTGGCATGCTGATGTGGCAAGCATCTTTTTACTTGGTCTCCCTCTGTACTGAGCTTTACAGCACCCAATTTGATGTCCTATAGCCAAAGTTATGATCATCTGAAGTTTTGCAGTTTTGTGAGTAAAATTGGCAAAATTTGGAATTGTTCTGATTGCATGCCAGTTATTTCCCTAATTTGGAGTACTGTGTTTGCATGGATTAGTTGCATGCTGATTTTCAGAGTGATTCTGACATGCATGAAGGATTTACAATCGATTTGAGTGGTCATAGGCATGTGCTCTGACAGTTGGGTCACAAATCAGTGTTAATGGCTGACAAATTCCGTAAAACTGAAGTTTACATAAAAAATTCCGCAATGACGTTTATGACTGGTGTACTGTGCTTTCCTTGCCAGTTTGACATTGGGTTAGTAACATTAGGAATCGAACAGTGTTTCGATTTTTTTTTTTGACTTCGATTGCCTTTTGTACTAACAATATTTTCATCAGAATTTTCGAATTATGTAAAATAAAGCAAATTTAGAGATTTCTAGAAAAAATCGAAATTGCGGTCATTTTTTCGTTATCTGTGGAATCAGTTTAGATTAGTGAATTGATTAAAATAAGTTTATCAGTCAGAATTGATCACAGTGTTTTCACTATTTTCGAGTGATAGATAAGTTAAAATTGACAGAAGGAACCGCAATGAATTGCCGACAGTTTTGATTGTGTTGTCATTTTTTAACTTTGGAGTTGGAAACTCCTAGATTGAAAGTTAAAATTTGATTTTTTTTCTTTTTTTTTTGTTGAATTTCCATTTGATAATTGGAAATCAGTTACTTGTCTGATAAGTTTTCTAATCGATGTTGATTGATAGAAATCAGTCAAGTGAACGTTTGTGCAAGATACTCATTAAATTTGATTAAAATCGTCAAACAATATGAAATGACCAGATTGGATGAGTGGCAATAGTATTTTTTATCTAATCAGTAAATCTGACAGGATACGGTTCAAGAATGACTGAAATCCTATTGGTGAGATTTTCGTTTATGTAATTTCATATTCTATATTTGGATAGGTTTTGTCAATATTAACGGAGTAATGCTAAACCAGTCAATAAAAAGAAAAACAGTCCAATTTTATTGGAAAATTTGTAATAATAGGAATGACATAACTGATTTCATTTTTAGTCAAATCCTATGGTGAATTATATTCAGCCCAGGTATAGGACAGAAATGAAAGATATCAGACTGATTTATGTCATTCTTTCCAACATGAAGTCATTTTTCTAAAAGATTGTTATGTCATATAAATTATTACTTGGATGAATAGACTTGGAATTCAGATAAATTCTAAGGTTAAATTGTTTCAATTTCTTAAACCTAGAATAACTCCGTTGCATAAATGGATTTCGATGGAATAGTAGTTTCTATCACTCAGAGTGAAAATATTTGAAGGAAAAGTCCTGTGTGTAATAGGGTGAATCCTTTAATGGAAGTTCGTATTACTGACTTTTCTAGGATTTAGATATTTTAATATATCATCTTTCCAGTTAACTTATATGGAAATTTATAATTTCTTTAAAAGGAGGGGTGAAGTGGTGGGATAAAATTCTATTTGGGAATCTGTTGGTTGCATAGCTTTCAGAAGAGAACCAGCTAGGGTTTAGAAATGAGTTTGGATCTGAAAGGATTTTCGGATAGATTCAGAGTAAGGTACCTAATTGGAACTTTTCGAATAAGAGAAATTCTCTAGGGATTGTATGGACAATTTGGATCTAACACAGGTTTGATATTTGAATCATTATCTATTTGGTAGTACCAGAAAAGGTCAAAAGTTACTAATTCCATCTTCATTGGAATAGAAGTAAGTTTGATCAGAATTTAAATCCG
Source organism: Diphasiastrum complanatum (assembly GCA_029204225.1). Classification (NCBI taxonomy): domain Eukaryota; kingdom Viridiplantae; phylum Streptophyta; class Lycopodiopsida; order Lycopodiales; family Lycopodiaceae; genus Diphasiastrum; species Diphasiastrum complanatum. The sequence continues at coordinate 47,058,670 of CM055109.1, forward strand.
GGAGTTCTATGTTGGATCAACCTAATCTTAGTTTAAGTACTAGGATCAGAGAGGAGTTAATCAGTGGGAGAAATTATGTAATTAGAGGTAAGTGAGATTGGAAAACTGCTGAGAGTGAATTTTATTCGTCTCAGAGATTTCCTGGATATGTTATTTACTCATGAGAAATAGAAAATATTTTGTAGTTGAGTTACAAGATCTCAGTGAGATATGTGAGTAACATATGTGGGTTCTGGAGGAATCTGCCAGGTAAGAATGTGTTTATGTACTAGTGAGATTATTATCATATGTGCACGATTAATCTTGTATGAATCTATTGTGTAATCCTAGTTACGAAGGTTATCTGGTGCACTTAACCTAGTCGATGAACATGAACATATGATCAAGTATTGTTTTGACAGATACTTGTAGAGTTAACAAATCTTTGTATAGAAGATTTATGGATTAACTTATAAATGATTTGGATAAGGATCTAAATGGGGTGTTATACTAGTATAATTGAATTCTTCACCAAGACAATTAAGATTTCTGAATCATTGGCAATTAACTTGAGTAGTTGATTACTCCTGGATGAAGTTAATTGGTAAAACGATCAGTGTGATGTGGATTCACCGGGAACTGATGGTTTTTGAATTATATTGCTTGTAAGACGCATGATTAGTGAATCATTTCAGTTCATCAGTTAAAATTGTGTGCATTGGATATACATTATTCTTGGGATAGAGTATTCCTTAGTTAAGGAAGGGACTCAACTCATTAGTGATTGTATCCCAGAGAGCTCAATTGGATAATGAATCATAATGGATCCAAGAATAATAACTGAATTGATATTCAACAGGACTTTGGGTATCTAGATGTGATTCTGGGGTAGTGGAGATGATTGTCATTTTTGATATGCGATCAGTCTTTAATTACTAGTGGTTTATAGACCTTGAATCTTGCACTTCAGTTTAAGAATCCTGGTAGAAAGTATTCCTAAATCCAATATTTTCTTAATGGAAAGATTTTGGAATGACTCTTACTTTTCCTGAGTTATGTTAGACATATACTCCAGTATCCTGTAAATGATTATGATTTGGATTTCAAGAAATTATGATTGACGAATCATATGAATCTAAATATTTATGGTTGACAAATCATAAATAAATACTTAATTATTGTCAGAGGATTATAGGGAATTGTAATGATTCTTAAGTGTGATGATTAATTCTTGATCTATTATATGGGTAAGAATTCGAATCAGTGTTTTTGAATCCCTCTACTCCAATGTTATATTTGAGGACCTATGGATCTCACAAACATTCTCACAAGATAAGTTATCTTATTTGTGGAGAATTAATTAGTCTAGTGGATGCTATTCTACTACAGTTTATGGTCTACAAATGCTTGAGTACAGTTCTTCATTTGAATTGGATCTCCAGTTATTTTAGGAGACAGACAGATCTATTAAGATGAATGAATGTTAGTTTTTTTGCATTTGGTGCTGGAAATAGGAGCATTTAACTCAAAAGAGTATCTGAGATACTCATGGTTGAGTTTTAATCATTCTATGTCTTAATGATTCTCCTAGAGATTCTAGCTAAATGAATTATCATATCTTAGAGTTTGGATTCTATTGATGTTTGTACTTGGAAGCTTATGAATTATCTGTCAGAATTGTGGATAATTTCAGACTGTAATTATAATTATTTTATTATTTCCTTAACTTTAGTCTCCTAAGTTAGGTTATTTCACCCAGTGTTTCATGTAAGTGTTTTACATGAAGGTGATGTTACTAACTTGTGATGAATGTAACTCAATTGGAAAATTTATCACTTAGTGTACTTTTTCAAACCTAAGTTGTACTCCAGAGCAAAGATTAACGATTTGAAATAGCTTTATCTCTGAGTACTTGTTTGATATGAAAGTCAGACTAAGGATATTGATTTTCTTGGTTAATATTGAAAGTTAAAGGAACTGTAATTCTTTCTTGTTTAGAGAGTTTCTAAGGATAGAAACAGTTTAAGGAGGGAAGAATGTTATGTCCATGACCAGTAAGTAGGATTTAGTATACTCCTAGTCTTGGATACACGGTACTCCAGTAAATCAAGCTGTTAGTTATGCCACGTCATACTGGATGTGACCCGAAAGTAATTAATATCCTTGTGAGGGCCAGAACACACTAAATGGAGTTTAGACAAGATACGAGACAGTGTATGCATGTGTAAAGTTATCAATAGCAATTCTATGAATAGTTGGTCCATGCATAGGACTCTATTCTAGGTGAATCTATGTATAGGGAACTTAGGGCTATGCATGGCTATGTGCCCAGGATGCTTATGGCTCTATAAAAAGAGGCCAAACTCGCTCTACTCCTCATTATGATCATGCATTCATTGCCAAAGTTTCACACTACATTCATGCCTCTTGTTCCTTGGCTTGGGGGTGAAGCTTCTAGAGTTGATTGGTTGCTTCTACTTGGTTGGGTGGTTTCTCCATAGTGTGTTTTCCATTGTGTTATTGTCTTGTAAGCAAGATCTTAGGGAGCTTCCCTTATAACACGACACGAAACGAAAAGAAAGTGAAAGAAAATCTTTTGCGCTGCCAGCTGGCAGCTCAACTGGCATGGAGTCTGAAACTTCATGCTCAGCTGAAACAGTTAGCAATAACAAAGAGTAACTAACTAGTTGATTAGCGTTAACTACTCTTGTAATTCTCTGTTTAGCTATCTTGTAAACTCCACACAATGGAGATATAAACAATTTTTGGATCAACAGAACACACTGAGAAGAGTGCAAGAGTAGAGCAGAAAAAAAAAGAATAGAAAAAATAGCAAAACGAAATAGCTGTGCATGAAAGTCTACCAACGAGCAGAACACATCGAAAGAGCAGAGTGCCAGGCCGCCAATGAGCGGACATTGATCATCTCGCTCTAAAAATCAAACTGATAATACAGTTGCTCTCTCTTGTCCATCTCCTTGTTTTTCGTTGTCTTGATTGCTAGAATGATTTCTGTTCTGTGATCTGTAGTCACGTGTCTAGGATCCTGCAAGCTTCCGCATAAAAAAATTCAAAAGAATCAAATCCGTGCGCGATACAAAAACCCGTTCGCGACACACTATTCTCTATATCAATTATGAAAGATACTTTAGAACCTTAGAAAGGAGATCTATACTTAGGATGGAGATCATTCTAAAGATGGATCAAAGTAGTATGGCTAAAACTATGCCTAAACTAGTTGAAGAGGGAGTGTGAGATATTTCACTGAAGTTTAGTCATATTTTGGTAAATTGTCAATTGAGGCCAAAACTCATTTTAGACTTAGAGATAAGCTTTTTGAAGTTATATAAGTTTAAAATACATTCAATAAACACTTTTTGAAAGTGTAGAAAAATTGGTAGTCGAGTTTGAGAGAGATTCAAATTTGAACTTTGGGGTAATAGTAGGGTTTTTCATATTGGAGAGAAAGCCAAGCGGCAAAGTAGGGTTTGGACCTACTATATGTTGTTGTAACTCATGGAGAAAGGGATATTCTCTCTTCTCTCTCTCATTTCATCATTATACATGGTTCTCTTTGGGTTCTACTACTCATTGGTGCACTCTCATGATGTTATCTTGCAATTCTATGTGTAGAATGATCATTTATTGCTATTTTTGGTTCCACTCGTGTGAAATACAGTAGGGTACTGTAATTGTATGAACAAAAACTATATCTCATGTTTTGGTTCATGTTTGATCAGTATCTCTTAGAGTTTGCATGTCATTTTGTATGTAGATGCTGATTTTTCTACATTGGTAGGACTGTTGGTTTGCTCTCTTCTTAAACAAAGATCAGGGACATGGATTTGGATCTAGAATGATCTGAAATCCTTCACACTAAGGACATTCACGATGGTGATAAATTTTTACTTTATATATCCTCAAAAGTCCATCCTAGAAAATTGAAATTCTGTTGTAATTTTTTTTTTTTTTATGAATGATGCGATGTAGTTAGAAACATTAGAAGACATACCCCTAGATACATTGGTCAATGGTAGCCGACTACAAAAGTACTACGAAGATACCTTTACAATAAGCCCATTTTTTCAATTTTTTCTTTCTATTTTTTACCTGATCCATCATTTTGTATATTCTCATCAGATTTACTCTTTTTTCACAGTGTTTTTCTATGTATATATCTACCCAAGTCTTTCTAGAAGACCATAGATTTTCATTTTTTTCCTCCAACATTTACATCCGAAGGTACAACCAACAGTAGGTTCAAAACTGCATCCGACAACCTACATCCGATGCCATCACCAATTCACATCCGATAGTATGCCCGACGACTACTACTAACTGTACATTCGACAATACATCTGACGATTTGTATCCAAAGATGTTTCCATGATGAACTGCATCCGACTATCACATCCAATGTTCAGATCCGACGAGCACATCCGACAAGTACAACTGACATTTTGTGAAAAATTGCCAACATTGGCAAATCTAGCCATGTAGCATATTGTACATTTTTGTGTATAGTTGTTTTCACACATGTATGGCCAAAGTTCCATGTGGTAATCCACTCCTAAATTGGGTTAGCTCAAGTCAAGAGAGGTGGTTGTGTCTATTTGGTAGAGGTCCTTACTTTATAGGATCTAGACCTTGATTTGATATGAGATTTTGACCAACCATGCACCTACCAAGCACGACTCTAGAAAATATACTAGGGTTTCATTTTAGCACAAAAAGGGTGAGTTAACTTCCTTATTACATGCTGGGAATTCACCTAACTTTACAAAGGAAGTGATGCTATGTATTCCAAGCTCCCATAGTGAGAAGATAGATTATTTTTGGAGCTCATTGGCAATCTCGAGTTTGTCCTCTCTACGTACATTGATTTTCTGATCCAACTGAAACCAACACTTTGAGCACTTCAAACTCTGTTCTAAATCTATACAGCAGGCTACTCTTCACATGTGTGGGCTCAGAATTGTGTCTATGATCTTTGTTTTTTATTATCAATGCCTGTTGTGTGTCAAATTGCCAATCTAGATCAAGATTTGTAGACTAGTTTTTTGATGCATTGTTAAACAAGTACATAATCACTCTTGTGGATCTTCTAAGATCCTTTTATGGTCTAAAAGTAGTATACTTTCACATGGTATCAGAGCCAAGTACAAGAGCTTTGATCATTGATCTAATCAAATCCATTTTTAGTAGTTTTTGGTGCTAAAAACTAGTCTTGTGATGGCAAGCTAGAAGCTAAGTTTTGGTGAGGGGATTCGATCTCAAACTTGGAAGGGATCAAAATCCGTGTTGTTCACACAAGCTACCAAGATCAAGTGCCATTGATTAAATTTGAATTTAATTCATGAAATCTAATTAATCTAGGCTGAAATTAGGTCCTCTAAACTTGTTTTACAGGTCTTGAAAGTACATCAAAGTGTGTGAGGGAGATTAAGTCATTTCTTTGTCCAAAAATAGCCAAGATTGGCAAGATTTGTTTGAAAATAGATTTCACGTCATCTTATCTTCATTCCAACTTTGTGAGGAGTGAGCTTTGCAATCCAAGACACTTTGCCCACTATAAATCAATGCAACCAGAATTATTAAACTTAAGCAATGCATAACATGATAAGTTATCATTAGTGACGTTCTTATAAAGCAACTCCCCGGAGGCCCATATGTGGTGTGCAAAACATCTTTTGCTTGTCAAGAGAGCATTCACCAGACCCTCTACACACCAGCGTGCGCTTTCATGCAAACTATTGATAAAGAAAACAATTCTAACAAGTAAGACTCATCATATAGAGTGCACCTAGTCCTAAATTACGAAGTTGTTCGGCATGCATGAAGGGGAAAAGTTTATGCCTATTTCAAGCCACTCGACACCCAATAGAATAGAATAGAACTGCTTTTGTTAATTTTTAGCTATGCGTGTTTTTTGCTCCTGCTGCCGCTGGCGGATAATAATAGAGAAACAACTCCTTTTCTGGGAACGCATGGTGCTAGAAAAGAAACCCAGTCTGTAAAATTATAGAATTTGTAGATTACCTCCACTGGTATAAAAGAGCACCCTGCTGCTGCAAAGTTCCACACACAGAAGATTAAGTAGTAAGCTGCCTTCAGGAGAACGTCATTGATCATTCCTTGGTGACCATTGATTCAAAGTTAAGTTCAATCTATAGTTACAGCATCTAAGATGGCCGCCGTTCTTATCCTTGTTACACAGCTTGTAGCTTTGCTGTCAACTACTGCACTGCTATCCGTTCATGGAGGCCGGGTTCTCAGTATGGACGTCATGCCTGCAGGTCTTCTTCTATACTTCTGATTACCTGTATATTATTGTCCATTACTCGTTAGTTAACCTGTAAATTTCTCGTGTAGCTTAGAACTCATGAATCACTGCTTAAAAGGAATGAGTTTATTCCTCATGCAGCTGATACAACCATTAATGTTCAACCGTGTAAATATGTTTGCTGTTGTGTTGCAGACAACTACTTCACCTCTTCAATTGGGAGTGCTCTAGCTCATCAAGCAACAAAAGAAGAAGCGGGGGGTGCGAGTGCGCCTTCAGAACAGACAACAGCGCCAGCTCCATCTCAGGTATCGGAACCACCGTCATCAATAATATCACCAACTCCAACAGCATCACCGCCAGCAGCTGAGGGGCAAGTGGGCAGCGTCACTTCTCAAGCACCGGCCCCCACAACTTCCATCCCCATGCACCCGCACTTCCCTCTGTTTCCCTTGCATCCTTGGCCCTTCTACCCCCACCCCATCCCCCAAAATTATCCAATCAATCCCTTCTTCCATCGACCAGCTCAGTATCACTTGCCATTGCAGACTAGTGATCAGTATAACTACCCACACACAATCTTCCACTCTGAAGAAGACGAGGCTGATGTTGCAAATGTAGATGACATGAAATCCTTCATGCCACCCCATCGCTTTACCGGCATCCCACATATTCCCCCTTTCTTGGGCAGACCTCATCCACTGCATCCCTTCCATCCAATTCCTCATTCCATTCCAGCTCATGGAACCTCCACAGCACCCTCGCCTTCCCCCTCCGCTTCGCCCACCTCTTCCAACCCCGGAAGTGAAAACTAGTCCTACAACGATCGGATTTTTTGCGTAATAACTGGCTGCTGATCATGATGAATTACAACAAGAAGACAGAAGAAGTTGCGATAACCAGTGCCAGTTAGGAGAAAAAGTGTCGATGCAGCAGCTATCCAAGTAATTTTGATGGACGTCGGAGAGCACTAGTCTAGGTCGATGCGGTTATCCAAGTTTTGATAGACATTGTAGAGCTTTGCTCTACTCTGATATATTTTGTGGGTTTGTAGTTTGTAGGAGAAGAATCGGATTAAGTAGATCTCTTTGAAGTTGTACTAGTGTAGAAAGTGGATACTGTTTTCATGCTGAATTACAATTAATTCTCCATAAAGTGGGCCATGTTGGGAAGATCACATGGATTTTAGGTATATGATAGAAATTTTAGATGCTAAGTACTACTTGAATGTGCTATTCATATACATGCTTAACCGTACATTGTTTTCCTATAGTTCATGTTAGCCACCTGATTTTATCCATATAGCAACACCACTATTAGAGATGTATGTCATTCCATTTGACATCATCTCCTCCCTCAAACCTCAAAGAAACCATTATAAAAAAAAAATCCTACTCCCTAAATCTTAGCAAAACTCTCATCCTTCTTTTGTAAGTCAATGACTTCAATTTCTTACAAAGATCAACCAGCTCAATTAGTGCTTGCACTATAATGAAAAAATTTCCTTTTGTTAATAATCATCATTAGCTAATGAGGTACAAGTTTTTACTCCAAGTTATGGCTCATCTCTATAACATTCAATAGTCACTTGCAAATAATGTCATAATATTATTCCACACTTGCAAAATCGTATATCACAATAATAAAGATCAACGAAAGAAGAATATGTCTTCTAGCATACTATTGTTAGGGTCATAATTCGCCCTTAAAGGGGCTTTCAAAAAGCATAAAATCTACTTAGGAATAGAAAACATCTCCAAAGTAACAAACATACATTTACTATGTTTCCCATACGTAGTTGGAAGCACATTCTATTAGTAATCAATGATAAACTTCATTGTTACTGTTTACGATGCACATTAATGTTGACAGCTGTGACCAGCTGTCAATAGCCGTAGGCTAGTGTATCAGTCTATTCGTAGGTTTTCTCTCTCTATCAGGGTTCAGGGTTTATTTGTACATTTTACATTCTGTATGTGGTAGTGTGATAGAGTGACAGTGCGTGTTCCTCTTCAGCCTTCTTTTGGTGATTGCTTATGGTGAATGCTTGATGTTGCATATCTAATTCTTGACATGGTATCTGAGCAGTGATAGTCCTGCGTGCCTGATCAGTGGATACAACTTGTCATAGGCTCCGCAACGAAGTGAGAAAGTCCTTCACGGGAGGTGAAAGCTTGGAGAGACAAAAATGGTTGGAAGAGATTCTTCTTTGGTGTATTTTGTAGGTTGGAGCTCAGAATCATTAGTGGGAAACGAAAGCACAGTCTCGGAGGCATCAGAAAGGCCAGGGCAGCATCAAACAGATTGAAAATTTGTTGAGTGGGGGAGATTTTTTACAATACTTCCTAGTTGTTGTGGAAAGTGCTATTTGTGTGAGAGGTTTGCCAAGAAAGCTCTCATTTGTCCGTTTGGAGTACCACAAATCACACTAGATAGTGTCTAGTACTACCATTCAGAGTTAGAAGGCTTCATACTTTTCACATTACTGATCTCTGTCTTTTGAACGATCACACATTTCGAAATCCTTGCAAAGAGGAGGCGGCGTAGCCGCCGCGCCGAAGTGGGAAATCTAGAATATTCCCTCTGAAAGTTCTCATATTCTCTCTATTTTTAATCTTTTCCATACCAATATTGGATCGATGCGCCAGAGGTAGGAAAAATCTTGAGCAGTCATACATCCGCGCGTCATACAGATATAGCATATCCGTACCAATATCGGATCGACGCGCCAGAGGTAAAGAAAACCAAGAGCAGTCGTACATCCGCGCATCATACCGATATCACATATCAATAGCAGTATCAGAGTGACGCGCCAGAGGTAAAGAGAATCCTGAGCAGTCGTGCTCCCGCGCGTCGTACCGATATCAGATGTACAACAAAAAATTTACAGTTCTGTGGTGTGAATAAATTTTGTGATCCAGACTCATCTATCCAGTAATGGAAATTCTAAGCGAGAGTGTCCTTAATGAGTCAAGCAAATTGGAAGGTGCCGTCAACTATGCAGTAACAAGGCCAGTGATTGAAGAAGATCAGCGAACATTTGATAGGAGAAGACGGAAAGCCCAAAATGTCATCAACTTATCAGTTAGAGATGCAATTATTCCCTATATTTCAGATTCAGAAGGACCAAAAGAAGCGTGGGATACATTGAAGGCATTGTTTGAAACGACAAATACATCTCGAATACTATTTCTAAAGACAAAGTTGCATACATTGCAGATGGATGATGGTGCAACTATTGTCGATCACATACTGAAGATCAAAGAGATCCGTGCTCAATTAGCAGCAGTTGGAGAGCGAGTACAAGATCGTGAGATCGTGCAATTGACATTGAATAGTCTGAGTGAGTCACATCAGATGTTTGTGACGAGTATAGCCACAAGAGAAAATCTTCCAACCTATGAAGAACTAGGTGGATTGCTTTTGCAAGAAGAGCAACGTCAAGAGAACTTGAATCATCGTAACAAGAGCTATGATCAAGCTCTTGCAGTTAGAGGACGAGGTGGAAGATTTGGCCGTGGAGAGTATCAATCGAGAGGAGGAAACTCAAGCCGAGGATCATTTCAACAATTTCATGAGAAAGTCAATGATAGTCCGAATCGAGGTAATTGGAATCAAGACCGAGGTCAAGGACATGGCTATTCAAGACAGGATAAACCTGGAAGGTACTGCAACAAACCTGGTCACTGGGAGCGTGAATGCTTCAAGAAAAAGAAGGAGATGGAACAAAGAAAAGACAAATGGCAAGCGGGAAATTATGCTGATCAACATCAATCTGATGACTATTATTATGAAGACAATTACACTAATCAACATCAATACGATGATGATCAATATGAAGATGATACAGGTAAGAGTTCAAAATTGTTCATTACAGCATTAATGACAAGTGATGAAGCCAATGATACATGGTACATTGATAGTGGTGCATCCAAGCACATGACTTCAAGGAAAGAGTGGTTTTCAGAACTCAAGAAAACTGACAATGGTGATGAAGTTGGACAAGCTGATGGCAAGGAGTGGTACCAGTGAAGTTAGCCAACGGGAAGATAAAGCATATAAGCAATGTGCAATATGTACCTAGCTTAGCTAACAATCTACTATCTGTTGGGACGATGGCTGATCAACAACTCAAGGTTGAGTTTGACAGTGACAAATGTCTTGTCAAAGACATCAAGAATCACTACAAAGTGATTGCTACAGGAGCTAGAGTCAACGAGAATCGACTCTACAAATTGAATGCGAGATCTTTTACTCAAGCCGACTACATGTTTTCGAACCTTCACATTTTTTCCTTGAGATTTTTTGCGTCTTAAACGTTTTTAAGGCACCTTCACCTTTTTTGCCTTTTTCGCACCTTCGCAAAAAATGCGACACAGTGGCCAGAATGACTTAGAATGCATTTCTGGCCTACCTTCGGCTTTTTCACATTTTTCCTACCTTCGGCTTTTTCTCATATGTTTCCTTATTTTTCTCATTCACTACGTCTCCCATACATAGTTGGAAGCACATTCAAGTTCTTTGGTCATTGTGTTTTCAAAACCAAAGATATGGCAGAGGCTTTATTTTGGGCCATCTTTTGCAATCCACCTTTATACCAAAGCATTTTTTTTAATTTTTGACATCATCTTGTTTTCAACATTAAGGCATAGAAAATTCCTTTCACATATCACAAATTGGATCTCCTCATTGATTTGAGACATCAAATTGATGCTTTTAGGCATTGTCATCACATTATCTCTTGTATCTATTGGCATACGTATTTTAGGATCTTCTTATGTCATTTTTGCTTTTTAGAGTAGAAGGTATCACATTCCTTGTACAACTTGTCAAGTGATTATGGAAGCACAAGGTGCATAGAGAGATCTACTGAACGCAACCTTGACAAGCAAAACATGTTTTCCACACCACATACGAGCCTCCACGATTTTGCTTTATAAGAACACTAATAGCTTATCATCTAATGTACGATCAAATTTAACAATGAGGGAATGTACTTGAAAAAACTCAGCTGGCTTGGACGTCCACATCTATACAATGGCCAAAATGATCACTAACCACAATGTTCACCTCTCTTTCTTTCAGCTTCAACTATTTCACATGACCTTCCTTTTTCTTTCTCCAAAGTGCATTGCTCGATCTACATTCTTTCCCAATTCCACCATACTAGGGTAAATAGTATACAACAACAACATATGCTTCATCAATTGCCTCTATTGTAGGAGGATGTGCAAGTTTTATCCATGAAAGCAATTGCCAGTCATTCTTGCTTCAGAATACAACTTCCATTTCCATGTTATGTTTTGTTTACGCAAACTCACTATTAGTATCTACAATACTCAAAATCTCATTATGTTCTTCAACATGTCTATCATATAAGATTTCTAGATCCAAATGCTTCAAAAATTCATCAATAATTTCTTCTTCTTCATTTCCAAGTAGCAACTTGGAGCCAATAATACAATCGAATATGACTAGTTATTCTCAATCCTGATAAGCCAGCTGCATGTCTAAAATCCCTACAAACTAACTCCTTGTAAGAATAAGCAGAGGGTGAAAGGAATATAATAATAAAAAAAAAAAAGGTTAAGATAGTAAATAATTGATTTTTATACTATGTGAAGGCCCATGCATTGTCAATTTCTTCTTTATCTATTGTAAGCAAGAATGACCAAAGCAAAACCTTGTTGGATCTACATGTGTACTGCATGGATGACATTCCTTTCTTATCCCTATATGATATCGATGATGTTATGACCTTAGAGAAGATGAGATGCTATCTGTTCTTTCGAATATGATTACGAAATTTGCAAACTTTATTGATTTTAATGATGACGACCTTAAAGATGACATTGACTATGAAGATAAAGATGAATGTGTAATAATTGTATAGACAAAATGCCCAATGAATAAAGGCTATCCTATCTTCCATTCTTTTTTGTATGAAACATATTTTGAATCTTAGAGCTTGTTACTCTAACTGATGAAATGCTTGTGGATGTATCAATACTTGAAGACAAGAGATGAAAACTGTAGATAAATGCTAACAGTTTGACGTGCAGATTCCACAAGTAGAATCTAATGATGAGCCATTTATTTTAAAATGGTATGTTATGACACCTAACTTTTTCTTTAAGGATATGTGCAGGTACTTAAAGGAGTGCCTGAAGAATGAATTGAAAAGCTTTTTAAAGCTTAAGATGGTAGTTGAAGAAGGCTTTTTCCAAAGTGTATAAAGAAGGCTCAATCGAGTCTATAAAGATTTGGAGAAGAAACCAAAGGACCGATCACCCTTTGTGACTCTCTTCGCTATGATTGGGGATGGACAACCCCTAGAAAAAAGGGCCTAGGAATTGATGGATATTATGCAAGATAAGATGGACATATACTAACTTTTTACCATAGAATAAATGCACTTGGGGTGAATCCCAATGTTGTAACCAAGAAAATACAACTTGAATATGGCTAACATTAGATATTAGGCTACCTACCTTCCATGCATGTCAATATGTAACTTACCTACTTTGCCACATGCATAAGAGCCATAGTACACCTAAGAAAATGCACCCTCCGGGCCACTCTCTCACTTTTCCATTTACAAGTCCATGACAACTCTCTCACACCCATACACCTCACCCCTTTCTGAAAACCCTTTTATTTTTGGTATTATTCTTTGCCGACCTGGAAGTAGATAGATTTGAATCACACCTATGCACAGTGAATCAGACGAAGGTTCTTTTTCTGTATTTTTAGGGTTTTGGTGATTTTTTGGTTTTTTTGACGGTTTTTCTGATGTTTCTGGAAACCTGCTGGGTATTAATCTTCGCCCTTCAAACTAAAGGTTTTGTGATCAAAACCAAAGGTGTGTGCAACTCGGTGAAGGTTTCTTGAAAGAGGGCAAAAAGTTATCAGCTCTGATGATGCTTTTTGCCTCCTTTTGACCAAAATCTGGCAGATTTGACCGATTTCTGTTGTTTTTTCTGATATCTCAGATCCAAATGGATCTTCAAATTGGTGATCTGAATAGTTTTTTCTGTTTAACAATCAAATTAGATTTCAAACAAGCAAATCCACTCAAATCAAGCAAAATTACTCCGAAACTAACCCTAAATGCAGATCTTAGCATTATTTTTTAGCAACTGTGCTAACACAGAGAAAATCAAAACTAATAATAAAACTCTGTGGCATGTATTTTGTAAGACCACGTATGAGTATCTGTCAATAAACTTCAAGCCATGGCATGTGTTTTGTAAGCCCATGAGTAGAAGCTTAAATAATAATAAAATAGCTTAAACTTAGATTTAGAACTTAGACTTAGGAAACTTAAGATTAGAAATATTTTATCTTAAGTTTTCCTAAGTTAAGAAATTTGAAGTTCTAAATCCTAAGTTAGAAGTTCTTGAAAAGCTAGAAATAGATTAGTCCCATAAGTTAGTAGACACTTATGGAAGACCCTCCTTGCCATAAAAGGAGAGGTATTTGCATTGTAACCAACACTCTGGGATTATGCTAAATTGCTCTCTCTTTGAGATTATCATTCTATTTCTTTGTGTTCCCATTGGAAGGTGCATAGCTGGAGGGAAGGTGCTCGGGCCTCCTCTTGCCTCCTTTCATTGGATTATTGTGGCATGTTTCTATTGGTTTATTTAGTTAGCCGCAATTTATCTTTCAAACCCTCTGGGTGTTAATCTAGGTCTTAGTTTAGCAACCTTGCTAGTTGGGTTTGCCTTAGCAAGGATGTTTTTATTGTTGTTCTAATTAGTTTTATTTTTGTTTCGGGCACTAGTTGGGTAAGCCTTAGCGCTCTCATCTCTGTTGATTATTTCCGTATTTCCGTTGAAGCTTGTTGTAGAAACTTAGAAAGTGGACGATCCTCTACATCCCTACACTACATCCGTAAGTAGATCTAGCCACCGTACAAACTAGAAATACTTCCAACATTGGCGCCATTGCCGCTCTTTAAGTATTTTTCTACCTAGCTTCTTCTCCTTTTTCTTTTGTTTTTTTTTGCTTCCGTGTTGTATGTTTGCTTGTGTTTGTTCGAAACTACATTGAGCGTTTTAAACGTCTCAAAGTAGAATGTGTTGATGAAAATATCACTGAACGAATGGCCATAAAACTATTTTTAGTTGGATTGCCAAAAAACATCCTCCTGAACTCAAATCGGTTGACCTTTGTGATCAACTTAAAGATGTGATGACTGATGCTATCCGTGAAGAAGACGAAGGTTCTGACGATGACTTTGACCATCGTGAAAAGAAATCTAAGAATCCGGACCGTCCTAATCACCCGAAATATGATAATATTGCTCAGTCTTCTGAACTTCTACATCAAATGGAAACCTGACAGAAAGCTCAACAATCTCATATGGATAAACTCACTGCTGATTTCGAAACCGCCATGAAACAAATTGCTGAGAAATCCTTTCTAGCAAGGGAAAATGTCTGGTGTCCAATCTGCTCACAGCATCACACTACTAATGAATGCCCTCAACTACGAAATCATTTCCCAGCAGCCACCAGACCAACCATCTATCGAGCTTACCACCCGTACCCGCCACAACAACCTCTACCACGACCAAGGGTTTACCAACCACGACCACCTGCACCAAATCAATACCCAGCCCCACATCAACAGTTTGTTGTTAACCAACCTGCCCCACAAAACGCTGTCCATTATCTTGATCCGAATACCATCGATCCGGCCACCTACTATGTGGAAGATAATACTCAACCGCAATACTCTACTGAAACAGTTGTTTATTATACCTATGATTCTAATGCTCAACCGGTGGATCCCAATGCCCAAGCTTACAACCCAAACCAAGTTGTCTTTGCCGCACATCAACTATCCGCAATATGAGGATGCTTTATCTGTGTAGGTAAACATCCTAGTATTCGCTGCCCAGATAAACTCCGCTTTCCTCCAGCTTGTGAAAACTGTGGTATTGAACATCACGTGAAGGACTGCCCATCCCGATCTAAGCCAACCACTCCTGTTTGCTCAGTGCAAGTAGAAACCTTACCAATCGAAACACATCTTGCTTGGGTCTTGACTCGGGCACAAACCCAATGCCAAACCCCTACACTTGCACCCAACAAAACTCAACCGCAAGTGGTTCCTCCAAGTGATGATTCAACTCCGATAGTTTATCCTCACCCATCTTAAGAAATTCGGCTGCATCATGAGTATCGCTAGCAAATTTGCAATGTCGACCAACAATCTTCCTCTTCCCATAAAGTACCTCACAAGCGCTTTGAAAGCAAAACCCTTGAAGGTACCAAAGTCTGGGGAGATTTACTACAAGCCAATGTCACCCTTCCTTTCCATGTACTCTGGAAGCATGCTGGCCAGTGGAAACAACAGATCCAATCCAATACCACCACCACTATTGACGAGTTGCTTGAAATGCCTTTACATCTAACCAATCCACTCAGTGAACGAGGCAACATCAAAATCCCAGCTACCCATCATCAATCCCGTGAAGTTTTAGCAATACTCGATGGATGTTCTAGGGTTAATATCATTTCCACATCCCTCATGATGGAATGGAATCTGAGAGACAAGCTAGCCAAACCTACTTGTCAGCTTTGAATGGCTGATCAAAGTGTGGTCCGACCTACCGGTTTCCTTCCGCACGTGCTGATCAAACTAGGAGGTCTCAAGTTTTCTGTTGATCTTGTAGTACTTGATATTCCCAATAATGCCTATTCTTATGAATTACTACTTGGTCGTCCGTGGCTCACCAATGCACGAGTCGTTCATGACTGGAGCAAAGGCCGAGTCACTTTTGGTAATCGTGACAGTTCTGTCACCATTGACTCAACGGGTAAACTCAAACTTGCACGCATCCATGACGAGAGATCCTCAACCACCAACTCAGTATTTGAGCCATACCAGTCTAGCCACGAAAAATGTCATCATGTTAGATCTATTGATATCATAAACTGGAGTCACAGTCTAACAAGATAAAGGCAAGGCCCCCCTCGAATCTCCAGCCCATGATGTTCCTGCATACTTTAAGGACTATACGATCGAGAATGTCACAATCAAATTACTCCAAGCTCAACGTGAGCCCACTGGTAATTCACCCTACGAAGGCCCTGCACAAGCCATAACCCTTTCCCTGAGTGAGCCAAATGAAACCAACGAATACCTTGTCTACATCGGAGCTCATCTCAATCGTGAACAACGAAGACGGCTTGAAAAGCTCCTGCGAAAATATCGACATATCTTTGCCTGGACCTATAAAGACATGAAAGGCGTCTCACCCCAAGTAGCTGTGCATCGTATCCCACTTAAACCGGGTGCGAGGCCCACTGCGAGTCGTCCATACAGATGCAATCCCATCTATAAGGCCAAGATCAAAGAAGAATTACAACGCCTCTTAGATGCGGGATTTATCTATGAAATTGAGCATACTGAGTGGGTCTCCCCAATTGTCATCGTCCCCACGAAAAATGGAAAACTCCGGATCTGTGTCGATTTTAAGAAACTTAATGCCGTCACTGAACGTGATCATTTTCCACTACCTTTCAGAGAATCCATCTTAGAAAATCTAGCAGGAGATGAGGCTTACTCCTTCTTAGATGGCTTTAGCGGATATAATATGATCCAAATCGCCGAAGAAGATCAACACAAAACCGCCTTTGCCACATAATGGTTCCTATTTGGACAATAGAGGCGTTAGAAGCCTTTGAAAAGTTAAAAAAAACATTAACTTTAGCACCAATACTGCGTTCTCCAGATTGGACGATTGAATTTCATGTTCACACGGATGTCTCGAAATATGCCATTCGATTAGTTTTGATGTAGCTAGGTGACTATAAGAAGGATTATCCTATACGATTTGCGAGCAGACAGCTTACAGATCCAGAGAAGAATTATTCAACAATAGAACGTGAAGCGTTAGCCATGATTTTTTTTGTTCGAAAATTTCGTCACTACCTCATGGAAACGCACTTTGCCTTTTATACAGATCATCAATCATTACTTTACTTGGTAAACAAGACGTGCAATACTGGATGTATTGCAAAATGATTATTGTTATTGACTGAATTTGACTTTCAAATTGTGGTTCGAAAGGGCAAGCAACATTATCTAGCCCATTACGTTTCGCGAATCGAATCCGCACCAGTTAACATTGAAGTGGATGGTGAACTACTAGATGCTGCATTGTTCTATGTCGAAGCAGTACTTGAGTGGGTAGCGAATATTGTTGAGTACCTGATGCTAGGACAACCAAATGACTCTTTGACAAAAGTACAGAAGAGACAATTGATTCATAAGACTCAACCTTATCAATTGATTGCAGGACAATTGTATCGTCGTGGATCAGACAATATTCTACGTAGATGTGTTTTACCACATGATATGTTTTCACATGATGGCATGGGCGGAGGACACTTCTCTACAGATATTATTTGTTCACAAACTTTTGCAATTAGGTTGTTGGTGGCCTATGCTTCATAAGGGCACTAAATATTTTATTCAAACATGTGATGTTTGCCAGCGAACATGACGACCTACTCGACAAAATTATGAACCCTTGCATCCGGTTTTGTCGCAAGCACCATTTGAAAAATGGGGACTGGATTGTGTTGGTCCTATTCATCCTGCCGCGCAAGGATCTCAGGTCAAATACATTATCATAGCAACTGATTATATGACCAAGTGGGTTGAAGCCAAAGCTGTCAAAGTTGTTGATCCAAAATCTACGGCCGAGTTTCTCTATGAAAATATTATAATCAGATTTGGATGTCCGATCGAGATTGTCAGTGGCCGGGGTGCACACTTTGTTAATCAAACAATAAAGTGTTTACCAGAAGATTTTTTTGTGATACATAGATTTAGCACCCCTTACTATCCCAGAGGGACACATGAAGTGTTGCACAACTTATGTGAAACCCGATTGATGGCAGTTCATGTGTTAGCAGCAGAGAAAGCCTGCCGCAAGGCATGGCACGATCGTCGATTGCACAAAAAAGATCTGAAAGCAGGAGATCTCGCATTGATGTACAAAACCAAGCTGATCAAGGAAAAATTGAAGTTTACTGGTGAAGGCCCGTATAAAGTGAAGGAAATCGTTTGCAGAGAAAAAGACCCCTTTTTCAAATTATTTTTGATGAAAAATAATCGCCACGCTCTATTACGCCAATGCGAAACTGTTTAAAACTGACGTGTACATGGCCCATTTTGGCCGGTTGCACTTTTATTGAAACTCTGTTTATTTATTGATTTACGCTGGACTTAAATTTAATCAAGAGGCCTATTCCCCTAGTTCCCGGGTTTGTCGGGGCTAGGAGGTGCCAGTTCGCCTTAAAAAGGAGTTAAATGGCAGCTTTATTCACAGTAGGCCACTTTAGTGATTTAAAACCAAATTTGGGACTCAGCCCTTAAGTTTGATCCCAACTGCCAAAAAGCCCCTATTGGTGCCCATTCCTGAAGAGGTGCACCTCTTTGGGCCTCAGCCCTCTCTAGCATTGGAAGGGGCCAGCCTCTACGTAACACATTCATTCATCTTCTTGGGGAGAGAGAGAGAGAGAGAGAGAGAGAGAGAGAGAGAGAGAGAGCTTGTGGAGAAGGAGGGAAGGAGTAGAAGCATTCTGCTTGGTGCCTCCCACTTCAGACCCTGTCTATTTGTTGTATCTCATCTTACCTACCCTCATCTTGTTGTTTGATTCCATAGAGGCAAGGAGGAGGAAAGGAGAAGAGGCTGATCTTCCTGGTGCCTTCCACTCTAACTTCTTTGTTGGATCTTTGCTGCAAACTACTTCTAATTCATTGCTATTGATCTGTTTCTCAGCCTTTAGCATTGTGTTTATTTCTTGGATCATTGTTTATTGAATCAGATTTGAAAGCCATTAATTGCATCTAACTCTGTGGTTGCAGGTCTTGGAATTGTGAAGACTGTATCTAGTATGTCTTTGCTGTCCTCTAACATTTGTTGCAGGCTGTGGAGAATTACAAGCCATTGGTTGCATTATCTATAGGCATATGAAGCTTGGAGGATTGCTATTTTCATGCTTTAAAAAGTTTGAATCACTTTTTCTTTTGTAGTGCCATTTGCTAGAGCATTGAACATCAGGGCATTCTTTTTGTCTAGAAATCCCTATAGGCTGTAGGAGCAAAAGTATGAAAAGGATGGCTTGTAAAGCCTTGTGTCTCATTGGTTTGTAGGCTTGTAGATCACTAGTTTACAACCCTGTCCATTGCACTTCCGATATCCATTTGTTGCTCTAAAATTGTTGTACAAGAAGGTATCTTTAGTATTCTGTAGGCCTTCTTCCTGCTTATGTGCAGCCTTGGATCTGTAGCCATCACACTGTTTGTCCATCGCTGCTCAGGGAGGATGTTTTCCTGTGTCTCTACCTCTGCCTGCGGGTTTGCCCATCTGTCCTGCCTGTGGTTCGTTGCTCTATCCGCTGCCTGTGACCCGTTTCCTATTTTTCTTTCCTGTCTGCGAACTGATCTGCGCTCTTCGAACCCTCCACCACAGTCTGCGGCCCACTCTTCTAGCTGTGATGAATCGCTGCCCTGCTGCCACTTGTCCACGACCCTGTTCATTGCCTTTTTCCCTACCTGCGGCCCTACTGTGAGCCGTGCCTTCTGCGGCCCTACTGTGAGCCGTGCCTTCTGTTTGGTGCCCTAGTTTGCCAATTTTGTGGCCATCCATTCCTGCCTACATGCTGGAAGAAGCCTGCCAACGGCCCACACTCCTCCTTGCGATCCTCCCCTGCCCCGCTCATTGATCTTGCCATCACCTGACCCTGTGGCTGCCCCTCCTTCCTCATTTGCGCCTCACCAATCCCGCTCTTCAACCAATGACCCTGGCTTGTGGCCAATTCAAAGCCTGCAGGATTCGTAGCAGGGTCTTGTTGGCCAACAAGGAGGCTTCACACTAATTTTTTGAATCGTCGGAGATAGCGGCTGGATCTTTACCTGTCAATATGGTTCCTCAAGAATCTTTTCATCCTTTGCAACTCCCGGATTTCAATCCTCTTGTTCGACGTGGAGAAAAGAGACCTGCTTTCCCTTCAGAGCATCCTTCTAGTGCTTCCCCTTCTTGCACGCGTCGTGAAGCCCACCGTGATGTTGCGGATTCCTTGCTTGTCTCCTCTGGCCAGGTGGTGCCATACTGTCCGCCCCATCTTCGCCATCAGCTTTCTTCCTCTCTTTCTGTTTCTCAGCTTTCTCCTTCTTCCTCTTCTCGTCCCCGTGTTCCATGTGCAGGCTGTGGTTGCCTTTATGTGCAAGGTGCCGGTCTTTCTCGCCATCATAACGCTTGCTCTGATTTTCGTCAACAACTCGCATTGACGAATGTCGACCTTGCACCTCATCCTGCTCCCACTTCGCCACCTGACTCGGCTTGGACCTGGATTCGCTCCCTTGATATTTTGACCGCTTTTCACTTGAGTTTTCCTCGTCCTCGTCTTTATGCACACATTCCCTTTTCCTTGCGCTTATTGCAGCTTGGCATGCCTTTTTGCTTTTTCCTCTCTGGTGTTTGCCTCTGCCTCCTCGGGGTGGTGATGCTGGTCATAGGGAAACTCGCAACATGATTCGTCGCTTTATGTCAGGAGATTGGGAAAATCTGCAAGAAGAGCATTTCCTTCGCTGTCATGCGCTTGCTGCTCAGCGGGATTCGACTTCGGATGGTGTTTCTATACCCCCTGTTCATCGTCGGTTGCGTCACTGTGTTTTACTTGGGCAAGTGGGTGAGTATTCTCGTGCAACTCGTGCTCTAGCTCCTACAAGTCCAGCTACTCCTTCTGCTGCCACCCTTCAGGCTTTGGAGCTTCTTCACCCACCGACAAATGACTCCCTTCCTTCTTTTGTTGAGGACTTTGAACATGATTCCGATTTGCAGCTCTCAGAACCTCATTTTCTTAATGCTTTTCTACGCAGCCCTCATTTGTCAACTGGGGGTCCTTCTGGTATGGTTTTCGAGCATCTTCGTGACTGTTTTTTTCCTGATGACTCTGCTAGCGGGTTTGGTTTGCTCTTTCAAGTTTGCTCTTCCATAGCATGTGGCCGTATTCCTCTTTCTATTGCTCGTATTCTTGGTGTTGCTCGTTTGATAGCCTTGGATAAGCCTGGCGGTGGAGTGCGTCCCATTGCTGTTGGAGAGGTTTTATACAAATTGGTTTCTAGGGCTCTTGGTTTTCAGCTTCGTGACAGTTTTCATGACCACCTATTTCCTCATCAGTTTGGTTGTGCTACTCCTGGCGGTTGCGAGACAATCATACATGCTTTGCGTGCTACCTTGGATCTTCATCCAGATTGGGTTATCCTTCAGGTGGATGTTAAAAATGCTTTCAATTATGTTTTCTGAGGGGCCATTTTCGAAGAACTTCGTGCGGCTCATGGTCCTCTTGCTCAGCTCATCCCGTTTGTTCGCTCTTTTTATTCCATGGATGCGCCTCTATATTTCAGTCATGCTTCTCGCTTAGGTGATGTTTCGGTTATCTCGTCTGCTGATGGTATCAGACAAGGTGATCCCTTGGGTGGTGTTCTTTTTGCTTTGGCGCACTTTCGGGCATTGCGTGCTTCTTCTGTTGCTTTTCCTTCTTGTTTGTTTCCCTCTATTGCTGATGACACGCATATTGTGGGACCTGCTAATGACGTCTTTCCGGCTTTCCTACATTTCTCTCAGCAACTTTCGGCTTTGGGCCTCACTGTCAATCCCTCTAAGTGCGTTGCTTGGTGTCCTCAGGGCCTCCTTCCTGAGCTCCCTTTACCTACAGGTTTCAATACTCCGGTTGATGGGATTAGAGTGCTTGGTATTCCTATAGGTTTCTCGGATTTTGTGGCTTCCTCTTTGCGGGACACTTTGGACGCACATCTTCGTCACGCTGATCTGCTACCAAAGCTTGGCATTGCTCAAGTTGCTCTAGGGGTTCTCACTCAATGCTTCGCTCAACGGCCAAGTTATATTCTACGGTGTGTTACTCCCTCTCCTGATATTTTGGCTTTGCTACAGGATTTCGATAATACTTTATTAGATATTCTGGGTCGCTTGATGGGTTCAGAATCCTTTCGTATTCCCAATGGTCAGTTCGTTAAGCGACAAGTCTCTCTTCCCGCTTCGTCCGGAGGTGTTGGTCTTTCTTGCACAGCTTCTATTGCTCCAGCTGCTTTTATGGGAAGTTGGGCCCTTGTTGCCTTTGCACGTATCTCTCGGTTTCAGCAGGACAACAAGTTCATTCTTCTCGATTCAGTAGCTCATGTGGAAACATGCATTCTTCCTTTCCAACAACATCTTCGTGCGGCCAAGGATCTCATTCCTCCACCTGTGCGAGCTTCTTTGCCTCCCTTTGAGTCTTTGCTTAGCCATCAGCGTGCTCATTTTCAGAAGTATCTTTTGGAGCGCTTCCACTCTCATGCTTTCACTTAGCTTCTCATTGATTCACCTTCCGATGAGACTTGGGCTCGCCTTTTGTCTTGTGCAGGCCCGGGTGCTGGTGCTTGGCTTGTTGCGCGCCCTGTTGTTCCACACTTGCGCCTTTCTTCAGAGTTGTTTCTCACCGCTCTTCGGGTTAGGTTGGGTCCCCCTCATCCAGTGCTGGCAGGTTTGACAAAATGTTCCTGTGGTCACCCTGTTGATTCTATTGGCACTCATCTCATGCGTTGCCCTTCTGGCGGAGAGCGTACTGCGACTCATAATTCCATTCGTGACGTATTGGCATCTATTGCTCATGAGTGCGGCTTTCATGTTGTTCGGGAGCAGACCCACATCTTGCCTGTGTCTGATTCACAGTCGCCTCGACGTCGAGTTGATCTTGTTCTTTCGCGCGAGGGGATTCGCACGCTTGGGGATGTTGTTGTTGCTGATCCGTCCGTCGTCGTGCTTCAACTACTCAGGGTGCCGCTGCTTCTCATGCAGCTCTAGATAAAGAGCGAGATTATTCACATCGCACTCCTAGAGAAGGCTTTATCCCTTTTGCTTTGGAAACATATAGGTGCCTGCATAAGAAATTCGATGATTTTCTATCATCCTGTGCAGGTTTTGCAGCGAAACTCCAAGGTCGTGGTGCCTCACCTTTATCTATCATTACAGCTTATTATCGTCAACGAGTTTTGATGACTTTACAATGCACTCAGGCACTTGTGCCGTAGTTGCAGGAACGGCTGCTTCACAGCTTCCTGCACTACCTAAACTTCCAACTGTCTTAACTAGCGACTTACACCAAGCAGTAGGCTTTATTTATGTAGATACTCTACGAGATTGTTGCTTTGTTATACTTGTACAGTATCTCAATTCGCCTTATGGCCTTTACGCTTTTTACATGCATTCCTTTGTACTCTGATGGGTTTTCCCATCTTTTATTAATAAAACAGGAAGTTCCAATTCAAAAGTTTACCCACTCCTTTATCTACAGCCTACTGTCGCTCTGGCCTACGCTATGCACACCCACAACATCATTATAGATTAGACTTTCAAGCGGTTGATTGGCTGCGATCTTGACATGGTGTAATCATCAATGCGACCAGTTGAGGTTTCCAAATGGGTTGTGCATAAGCCGTTGGTGTGTAGAAATCCTGTTGGGATTAGTTTCTCTATAATTAACTCCGGAGTGCTATAGATCGCTGGTTGGTAAGAGACCCATACGCAGTGTCGGCTCGTAACTGCCATTCTTTAACAAACCCTAAATCGTAAATTGAGAGATTCTCGGGTACATTTCTCTCAATGACTCCATAGCCCAATTGAGGAGAGGAGCCGGTTTGACTGTTTGCTGCATCCAAAAGGGAGTTTAGCGTCTATAGTATCTTCTTGCTACTTTAACATATTTGGTGAGGGCTGATAAGTAGAAGTATGGCTTTGTATAGTGAAATGGTTTTTGTCCATTTTCAAAGTTCCGTAGGCTATCTGAAAATTGCTTGTTGACCGTTTGAAACTTGCCTTACCGATTGCCATTGAAAGTGCCGGTGGTCGTGAATGCTGTATTTTCGACTCCATACCCAATGGAGCTTGAGCTGTAATTGTGGTATAGACCGACTTCCATTATAATTCCCTTAGATTAGTAGCCTATTTGGGGGTTGTTTTATAATCCTTCAGTGGTGCGTCTGCCGGGAGGAGCACGAGTTCCTTTTGGACTTCGAGTCCATTGTACTTGGAAGTTGATTATCCTTCTGTGGACTTAGCCTTTGTTGAAGGTTTGTGAGCCCTACGTTGGTTGACATAGATGGAGTAGTCATGGGATTTCTGCCATTTAGGCACTTGACCACCCGTGCTGCATTTGAAGCCATTGTATATTTCATGATGAGATTCATTGGCTATGCACTCGGAGGTGTGTATGCATTTCTTTTAGAGTCACTTGTAGGCAAGGTGTTGGGTCAGAAGCGCTTGGGTAACGAAGAATATGACCTAGTGATTTCAGAATTCCTTAGCCACCTACGCACTGACTTTGAT
Source organism: Diphasiastrum complanatum (assembly GCA_029204225.1). Classification (NCBI taxonomy): domain Eukaryota; kingdom Viridiplantae; phylum Streptophyta; class Lycopodiopsida; order Lycopodiales; family Lycopodiaceae; genus Diphasiastrum; species Diphasiastrum complanatum. The sequence goes on from CM055109.1 coordinate 47,083,344, forward strand.
ACCTTGCCCAATATGATCCAAGTTGTCCCAATGATGATAACCTTGAGATTCAAAAAGAGTATGTGGCACTACATGGCAATTATTTTGCTGCCATAGGCATAGCGTCTGGAACACAAGCCTCACCCAACCATAAGCAGGCCAAACAGGCCATAAAGCCTTACATCGACCTCACCAACGATTCACATTCGACTAACGACGAATACCTCCTTGATGTCATCACTGAGCCTTCCATACACGCTGCTGCCCAGCTACTGAACAACTTCCTGATGGTTGGCAACCTCAGAAAAGATCGCATCACTTCCATATGATAGTTGACTCTTATACCAAGATAGCCAAAGCCCCTCTTGAACCATATAACTGGTTCAAGACTGTTTCTGGTGAGCTCAAACGTGCTATTAAGAGCAATACTAAGCAACAGTTCGCTGGTGGCTCTTTGTTGTCTCTTCTAGCCGCCTCTCAACTAGAAAACAAAATCCATGGCTTCCACTTGGATTCTGTGCTTTCGGTCTCTGAAAAAGCACCGGCCGAGTCATCTCACCAGGCCTCGAGTTCACATAGTCATCGTTGTCCATGCAACGAGATCATCATTCCTGACTCGCCTTCCGCGTCACGATGTCGCATTAGGCATACATCGTCAGCTGCGCTTCCACCCCCTGCTACTGTTCACACTGAACTTTCGATTCCCCTCGTCTCTGCTTCCACTCAATGACAATCTGTGACCATTGGGGCTACCATTCCCATCACACATCAGGAGCCTCACATTGCCTCAGAAACGGTGGTTGGTTCCTGCACAAAGTAGCAGGCCGGATCATCTATAAATCTGGATGGAGGCTATCTGGATCTGTTTGACCTTTTGGGTTGAACCTCGGTTCTCTGATGTGGGTTGACTCGTTGAGGTTTGGACTCATGGTCTGAGTCAGTATCGATATTCTGTAGTTGAATCTCTGGATCGAAATTGTCTAGTTGCTCGATCCTCGGGTCGGATTTATCAGCAGCTTTTTCTTTGTAGTCGATGAATTGGTCTTCCATGAAAATGACATCTCTACTGGTGAATGCCTTCTCGGTATCCAAATTGTAGAGCTTGTATCCTTGTGATTTGGGGAATAGCCGATCAAGATCGTCTTCTTGCTCTTATCATCTAGGTTTCTTCTTAGATCTTCAAGGATCTGAACGAAAGTGATGCATCCAAATACTCGAATGTTTTTGAGTGATGGTTTCGATCCTGTCCACACCTCATAAGGTGTCTTGCCATTCAGGGTTTTGGTGATGGATCGATTCTGCAAATAGGCAGCTGTAGTAACAGCTTCTGCCCATAATTTCTTTGGAAGAGAGGCATGTGCCATCATGCTCTTGGCACTTTCGATGAGTGTCCGACTCTTCCGTTCAGCTACACCATTGGACTGAGATGAGTAGCTGGTTGTATATTGTTGATATATCCCATTGGCCTTGCAAAACTCCTTGAATTCTGTGGAGATATACTCCCCCCCTCCATCTGTGCGCAGAGCTTTGATCTTCCTCTAGGTCTGATTTTCTACAAATGCCTTGAACTGCTTGAAGAACTTAAATGCTTCAGATTTGTTCTTGATAAATTAGGTAGTAGTTCGTCGAGAGAAGTCGTCGATGAAGGTTAGAAAATAGAGAGCTCTCCCTATGGAAGCAGTCTGCATCGGGCCACAAATGTCGCTATGTACAAGGTCAAACAAGCTCTTGGATGTATGAACTAAGTCTGAAATCAAGGGACTTCTAACATGCTTGCTGATAATACAGCTTTTGCATGGAGAAGTTGGCTTGTTGACAGAAGGCAGATCTTGTACTAGACTCTGAACTGACATTTGTTGGATACTGTTGAAGTTAAGATGGCCAAGTCTGAAATGCCACAACATATCAGTTGATTTAGAGGTGGCTGTGTCAAGAGCTTGACTGTTAGAAGAGTAGTAATGGCTGAGTCTGTAAAGATAGTCGCTTCTTTTTCCGTAGGCTAGAACCTTCTGGGATTTGTCAAGAATTGTGTAGTCTTCTGTATCGAATTGTGTAGCCTTCCGACCTGAATCAGTGATTCAGCTAACTCAGAGCAGATTCTTGGTCAGATTTGGAACGTGGAGAACGTTGGCTTCACCTCTTTTAAATTCAACTCTGATTGTTCCTTCACCTTCGATTGAATGTTATGAGTTGTCTCCAAGTTGCACAACTTGAGTGGGTGAATGACTTATAGTCTTTGAACTAGTCGCGATGGTGAGTCATGTATTGAGTTGCTTTGGAATCTAGATATCAAGAATCAATATCATGTTGTTCTCCTTCTTTGGTTATGAAAGCTGCTTCATCTTCTTGTTGTTGCTGATTTGAGTGACTGGTTGTAGCACTGTGTGCTTGTTGTTGGAACCGTTTCTTCTTTTTGTTGTTGTATTTCAAAGTTTGGTAGTCCTTGATTTCGTGGCCAGTCCTCTTACAGTATCTGTAGAAAAGTTTCTGCATTGGTTGGAATGATGGAGAGCTTGAATTCGATCCTGAACCGAAATTTGGTCCAGACTGCATGTTGCTCTTCTTGTCAGTATAATCTGACTTTGTAGATCTCTTGGATCTAAACTTCTGATTTTTTGAATATAGAGCTTGAGGATCTGATCTGGAGCTTGAGGAGGATGCTGATCTTCTGATCTCCTCTTGTAGGAGCAGCGAAATTACTATTGATAGAGTGAGATGCTCCTGGATAGAAATTGCCATTATCCAATTTTCGTAGGCTTCAGGTAGACTCGATAATAGAGTCATGAGTGCATCAGAATCTTCTATGACTGAGCCAGTTGCAGTCATCTGCTCCATAAGATTTTTGAACATGTTGAGATGATTCGAAATACTATCTGCATCAGACATTCAGAGGGTGAAGAATTTCTTCCTCAGATGAAGCTTGGAAGTAACATCTTTGATGTCGTAGAGAGTTGCTAGTATGTCCCATGCATCCTTAGCAGTCTGAACAACACGTATGTGGCAAATATGAGTATCCTTGATGTTGAGGGTGATCATGGCAAATGCTTTGCCATCTCCCAGTCTCCACTTGGTGATGATGGCTGCATCACCTTCTGGTTTGAGCTCTGTGCCATCAACGATGTCCCACAGTTCTTTGGCTAGAAGTATAACGTTCATTTTGAATTTCCAGAGATGGCAGTTATATCCATCGAGTTTGTCAATGAGAGATGAACTAGATGATGGATCCATTCTGGTTGAATGAGATCGTTGATAGAAACAACGATTGTCGGACTGTTGGCTGCGCGTTTGCTAGAAAGATGTCTTGATAGAAACAAGACTGATAATCCGCAGTAGAAATGCAGATTACTGAAATGCCCGCTCTGATACCATGTTGTAAAACATGGGGATGACCGGCAGCGGAAGCTCAAAGCTTTGAGCATAGGCGTGTAGGAACGGAAACGCAACAGTTAGCAGCAGACAATATTCAAGAAGAATGATTCATACAAATTATGCAAATGAACAATACATTAGTGAGACAAAACTGCACGTGAATACAATGGCTTGAAGTAATAACTTCAGCTTGTTGAGCGTGATTACGCTGGCTACTAATAACTTTGATTAAAAAGAATACTTACATAGCGTGATTCAGCTAGTATATATATTTACAAGTGTTGAGAGACAAATATCCAATAAGCCTTAAATGCCATTTACGCTAGTCTTTGTATATGTACAAAGTGGGTAATCGGCCTTGGGATATTTAGTGGTCCAGCTGTTTTTAGGGTTGATGCTAAGTTGGCGACATCAGTCTGCCACTATTGGAAAAAATCCAAAAAACCCGAAGGTGCCCTTAGACCGAGGGCATGTAAAATCCTGAAGGTCCCCTTAGGCTGAAGGCATGTAGATCTCAAAGGTGCCTCTAGAGCGAAGACAGATAAAGTCGAAAAAGTCGAAGGTAGGGAAAATGCAAAAAAGCCGAAGGTAGGCCAGAGATACATTCTAAGTCATTCTGGCCACTTTGTCGCATTTTTCGCGAAGGTGCGAAAAAGGCGAAAAAGACGAAAAAGGCAAAAAAGACGAAGGTGCCTTAAAAACGTTTAAGGCACAAAAAATCTTAAAGGAAAACTGTGAAGGTCGAAAAACATGTAGTCGGCCTTTGTTTTTCAGGATGCTCATTACTTGAACGATTTGTTTAAGGTTGAGCATAAGAAATCTAACAGAGTAGTCATGTGTAGTACGGGTATCGGTTAAATGGGGAGAGGGTAAAGCTCGTAGTGGGAGTGAGAATTCAAGGCTACTAAGGTTGTCAAGCTAATTGTAGAATCTAAAAGTCAAATGGAGCCTAGATTTGGGTGTAGTTCATCCTTTTGCTTTCCTTTTTGGTTTCTATCTTTTCTAGGTTTCTCTTCTTCTTTTTTTGGTTTCTTCTTGATTATCTACGCATCATTGGCTCTACGTCTTCTCCTCATGAGGATGATCTTCTCAAGGGAAGTGGACGGTGTATTGAAATATCCTACCTACAGATCTTAGTGATCTTTCCTTGTTCGTGTGTGGATCTAACACCTATTTTGGTTGTACGTGGGATCTTATTAGTCATTAGGAAATATGGGCTCCAAGTGGGCCCTTTAAGAAATTTCACTTTAGAGAGAGGTTACGTAGAGAGAGAATGCAAACTGGTAACTTTTGGTTGCCGTTTTCCAAGTTTTCGGCCTTGCACTTCGTTTAACTGGTATGGTTAACTTCAGACATTAGTTAGTTAAGCATGAGATGTAATAACTTCTCTACATGCTCGTTTCAAAATTCGAGGCTAGAGCTTTAAGAGTGTAAATCTTGGTGTGCTCACTGCTAAAACTGAAGCGGGAGTACAATGAGCACTTTTGAAATCTTTGTATGCCTACAGTGAAATTATGAGGCTGTTGGGGGTATTCCCGTCGTGTATGTAAATAAATAAAATGACGAAATTAGTAGAAATAAGATGTGAGGGTCGTGGCATCCTGCGTGCGTAAGCCCATGGCCCAATGAGCACTTGTAAATAATCTTTTTGAAATAAACTAGACCTGGGGCCATGTAATTAAAAATAATATTAGAGGCCAAAGTCTAAGTTACTAAGTTTTTGAGTTAGTCAAAAGTCAAATGGTGGTAGGTGGTGTGCTTCTTCCTACACCATAGATTAGTTTGTGTTTCTTGTGGATGGTGTAAATTCCAATCCCATCCTTTGCAAGTAGCGAATAGGAAGCGAGGGGCAAGGGCCATCTCAAAGATAAAAAGGCACCATTTGTAGCCATTTTCCATGCTTAATGAGAAGGATGAAACTCTACCATTTAGAGAGCAAGGATCCTCATTTGCTATTTACTCTTGCTAATGCTATTGTGGTGTTTTCCCTTTTGTTCTCTATTTTCATTGTTCTTGTTTTCATTAGTTAAAGCTTTTTCCATTAGCATGCAGAGCTAACCTCCATCTTACCCCTCTCTCCCTCTCTTTCTCTACTCATTCTATTCAGTTAGACTTATTGTGGTTTGAAGCATTTATAGATTGTAGTTTTCAACGATGGCAATGTTCCATTTGCATGTTGCACTCCCTATGGAATGCAGTCCCATTTGAAAGCTGTAGAGAATGCTGCAGCAATAGTTAGAGAATTGAGAATGAATAATCACAAGAATATAGATTTGTGAGTGGATGAATCAATCTATAGTAATGATCTAGCTACCAATTTGTGTCCATATTTTAAGTCTGTAACTCATCTTCTCATATTTGTATGTGAAGGAAATAGCGAATTACTAGGATATTGTCAAAGGTTGCGTGATATTGGAATGCATAGCGTATCTTGTCTTAATCAGCAATTACAGTTTGCTAATCAACAATTGCAACATTCAAAACAACAAGTGCTTCATTATGTGCAACACGCTAGTGTTGAAAACAATGCACTCAAGCATGCTATATCAGAGTTGAATGCTACAGTCACAACCCTTCGGGGCTCAAATCAGGAAATGTTAGAATCCATGGAAAAGTTACGATCTGACAGTTTAAAATCTGTTGTTGATATACAAGTTTTAGAAAAGGCAATGATGAAAAGAAAAAGAGAGTATTGATGAAGAATATTGATGACTTATCCACACATAGTGGCAATTAGAAAAAAAGAATTCAAACATTTAAATATGTTTTCTTATAAACTATTTATTTGATTTGTATTTGTCATTTAAGTTTGATTAGCATTATCAATTTATTAAACATAATTTGAGTTTTTATATGTTTGTTGCATATCATGTTTGGTGGCAAAGAACTATTTAACAGATTGTTCAATCATTGGAGAATCTCTAAGTCATGTTTTACCGAGAAAGTCAGCAAAGGCAATGATGAAAAATGCTTGGTTTGAAAAAATGAAAAAAGGAATTGTAGAGACTGTTTTGAATAAGGTTCAAACTTACTTGGATGCAAATATGATACAAGGTGCATGTGATGATTCTGGAATTAGCAAAAATGCTTATTCTACTTTTTTTAGAATAGTTAAAGAAGTTTTTTTTCAAGTGATGGTGAAGCAAACTTATCTTCCTCGTCCATATTGGGTAAGATTAGCAAGAAACTATTATAATGACAGAATGTTCAAAGTAGCTGGCCAACCACTCTATATAACTGATTTATACAAATCAGAATGTGGTGAGCTCAATTACAACGATTGCAATAGTATTTTTCTTGATATTGAAAATGTTCTAAAATATATTATTTGATCTTATAAACTAGACAAACATCAAGTAAATGGAAAAGATTATTATTGTAATGAAATTAGATGCATCCGAAATCATCAACGGCCAAAAATTGGAACGAGTGAGTGTCACTTTGATGAATAAAATTTCAGATACCGATGATCAAATGTTTAGTGTTCAATCGAAAAATCACATATGGTGGTTGGCGGCATTTTAGGTATATTTTTCAATTTTAAATTTTCTTGTTAAGTATCGTTATCAACATTGAATACATTGTCTTTTTTTATTAACATGTTATGAATTACTTGCTTCTCTACAGGTCATGAAAGAGGACCATAAGATACTTTCATGGATATTTTCACGTACAAATTATGGTGATATTATAAAGAGACACTTGGGGGGTGAGAAATTTACAATCGAAAACCATGGAAGTTTTCAAATTGAGTGGCACCTTGCAGGCGATTTGAAAACATTGAAATGTATGTATAATGTCTCTCATGGTGCAACATCAAAGCATCCATGTCTTTATTGCATGAAAGATTGCCACAATATGAATTTGGGATGACAAAACACTGGCCCAACATGAGATGTAGAAGATCCAAATATGAAAAGTGTGCTGCAATTCTATTAAAACATGTTCACATATGCACATTGCATGCTGAGGTTTGTATTATTGAAAAATTTATTTCTCTGTATATTCTCCTTGCATGTAATTCAAAACCGGAGTCTATGGCTAAAGCAGCTATTAAGAGGTTCGAAGAAGACGTTCTTTTAAAGGCAGGACTACATAAAGGGAATGCCACCATTGAAAAAGTTAAAAGACTCTCCGGAAAAGAGAAAGGAAATGTTTCTCATAAGCCATCAATTGGAGGTTATTCTTATCCAATCTAGTGTTAGATACGGAATTTGGAAAGAAATTGTTCAAGCCACATGAACATTGAAAAAAAGTAATCAAGTGGAAAAGGGACAAGTGTGGAACTTAGACAAACTCATAAGTGTTATCAGAAAAGAAAACCTATCATCAGAAGATGCTCTAATTGTCATTATTATGGTTGCGGCGAATGGACTATAACTCATATGATATATACAAATGTCGTTATTTAAAAAATTCCAAATAGTGGGCAAGGGATGTATCCTTGTGCCCAACAATCCCTCCCAAAGACCTCCACGTCTTATAGCAAAGCAATCTACTTCGATGGTATTCTGTAAAAAAGAGCAATAAGAGATATATTTAGTTAAAAAAATGAAAATCACAATTACAAAAAATAGAACACTAATTAAGGTATTAGGTCATAGAACAATGTCTTACCAGATCACCTTCATCGAAACTGATGATATTTTTTGTTGTAATGTCGTGGCCACCACTAGACTCTTCAGTTCTCACTTGTTCATGATGAATCCTTGGTGGATACCTTTTTTGAGACTCCAAAAATTCTTCTTCACTTGGCAAGGTTTCAAAATAAGCTTTGTATTTTTCCACCATGGAATCAAATGCCTCCTTGCCAGACTTCCAGTTGCCATCCGTCACAATATCAATCTCGGGCTCGATATCATCATAATCATAATCAATAATATTAGAAAATTCTAACAATTCTTTTGAAAAAATTGAAAAGATTTCATCTTCTCTCAAATAAAAAACATCTTCAATATTGTTGAACGATATATAATGATGATTATTTATAATATATACAAGAAGATCCAGTAATTTTTTTTCTCTAAAAGAGGTTTTTGAAGATTTACAATTGGACAATTAATGTGCGACAAGTGGTCTGCTTTTTGCTACGTGTTATTGGGTGAATGTCTAGAAATTTGCGCTTATAAATTATGGAATTTTGTGCCAACTATTGTCATGATGACTACTAAATGTGCGTGTGTTTTAACCCCATGTGTGGAAAAGGGCGCCGTTTTTTGAGACAATCAACCTGTTGAATATAAGACAACTGTACGACTGGGATTTAGGCATAGTTCTATACAAATGTGGCCTCAAGTCTTTTTTTTTTTTTTTCGGCTTACATCTTTTTGGTCGCATACTTTATGTTCACTATTCTCAGTGGTGGAGTATCGATTGAACGCGCGTGCTAAGTTTCCTACACATCCCCTTCACTTCTATTGTGCTTTGAACCGATATCATCCACAGGTCTGCTAGTCTACTACCGATATCAAATCAACACGTATTTTATAACAACATTTACAATCGAAATAAAAATTAAAGCAATCCTTACTTACTAAAGCAATGCCGACTGCAACAATCCAAACTAAAGCAACATAAACAATCGAGCAATCCTTACTTATTCTCATATGGAATCAAATAAAATCTCACCACTGGACTGCATTCGATGAAATATACAGCCCTTTCAAAATTGACGTCTTTTGCCTTCACCTCTCTCATAAAAAATGGACTAACAACAAAAACTACACCATGAGAATTAGACTAATACTATGCTGCAAAAAGTTTCCTCTGGCTTCTATTATAACATCTGTAATCTCTGATGTTTTTTCTTTCAACTCAGCACAAAATTTGGGGCCTAATCTATAGCTTTTATTTGAATCCGGAAGAAAGAAATCGAAATAATTGTCGAGAAGATCAATTTTATTAGCTAAGTAAGCCTCATATTGGTTATAATGCTCGGAATCAAAGTAAACCGACTTGTTTCTTACCTTTAAGATTCATGGTGTTTATTACTTTGTATGACAAGACAATGAAATGGGATGCTTTGAAATCTACATTTGTTGTTGATAAAGCAATTTCATTGGATAGCTATTTTTGTAATAGTTTGAATAGAGTCATAAAAGATGAAACATCATTTGCTTTGAAAATCTTTGTGTCCACATGCTTTGTGCATGATCATTCCAATGTAAGGACCAAAGATAATCCTATTTCAATGATAGGAATAATGGTAGTGTTTTGCTCTTCAAGTAGAGATTGTAGAATCTACTTGTTTTCAACCAAAGAATTTGTCAATGGTGGAAATGTGATCTTTCAAGAGTGGAAGATTTGTAAACTTGAAGAAACACCTTAGGATCAACACCTTATTCAATTCATTGATGTTTTGGAGTCAAGTCAAGTGGAGGATCAAGCTCAAGATCCATTTATGGTCCTAAAGTACAGTACTTTCACACTTTGTAAAAATTTTCATTTAATATACAAAATCTTATTTTGTGTCTATTGCCTATTGACTTATATAATTTGCATGCTTTTTGAAATTTTTTATAATCCATAGATTTTGTATTATGACAAATTTGGATTCTTTTGTAAAACCATTGGAAAAGTTGCAGTATATAGCTGTTCTTTGTGCTAGTCCCACCATGTTGACTGAAGTTGAGGCCTTCTGAGTATTTTGAATTTGAAAGTGCTCCATTCATGATCGTAAGATTGACTCTCTCCATTTTTTGTCCTTTTATAATTTCAGACTCATCTAACTTGAAAACAACTATCAACTTGTTATTGACATTCTCATTTGTAATACCATAAAATTTTATGATGAATGTTAGTAGCTGATTAATATCAATAAATAAATTGTTGAAATTGTTATATGCTAAACATTCTCTTTTCGAGCAATACACTTCATTGATATGAGATGGATTACCAACTATTGTCTGCATACCTTGGTTTAACATGTCTCATTTTTTTAAAAGATTAAATGGTCATGGGATTGGAAACTTTTTAATACTTACCTGTGCAAATGCCTCCTGTATTATCTTAAACATTGTTGCATATGCTTCTCTACTGATGCTAGAAAAATCACATGCCCCTTGAACCAATGTAGTGTCTATTTTTTTTTGAACTTCATTCATAATGCTATCAATAACTGAAGCCTTTATCTTTTTCATTCTATTATTGTTTAGCATTGATTTCATAGATTTAGAAGTCAAGATAGAATCTAGTGAGTTTCCAATGGAAATCTCATTGGCCAAATGGTCTTCAACAACCAATGCTGATCTGCATTGCAAACATAATGTTCATGAAAATGTCAGTAGAGATTAAGACACTCATAGTATTCACAACAACATAATAAGCAGATCAACAGAAAGTTGAAATGAATAAATAACAAAACTAGTGATTATGAATGAATCAAAAAGTTCAAGCAATATTCAATACCAAATAAGGTATAAGTTACTTGAATGCACAGATTTGTCTTTTTCTATAACCTCCTCTGGATGATAGATCACATATATCCTTGGTTACCAATCTTTTCCTCTTGTTGCTTCGGACCTTTCCGTTGAGCACATACATATCTTTAACAAGAGACAAATATGAGATACGTATGGATTGGAATGCAGTTTTTATCTCATGATTACTAGTTGTAAAATGATGCAAAGAAGGTTTCGACCTTTGGATCTCCTTTTTGAACATCTCATTTTCTTCCAAACAAGTTTTCAGCTTTATAGACTTTTCTTCGCACTCCTTTGATATTTTTCTTGATTCCTCTTCCAAATAATGTATTCTTTGCATTGAATGTGCATTTCTACAGAGCATCAAATTCTAAAAATAACCCAAAAGGTCATTTTTGCCATGACACATATAGATTATTAATTGACTCACCGAATGAAAATCCAAATGTTGCAATGAACATGGATCAATATGATACAATGTTCCTGATGACCATATATCTACATGCTTTATCTTTTCCTCCCTGTATCGGATCATATCAGAAGTTGACAATTTGGGTTGCTTTGAATTTCTTGTCCTCAGCGGAGCATATTCTGGTGATAGATCCACATGAAGATGATAAAGCTTTGCCATCATTACAATAGTTTAGTAACAAACAACACAATGACAATAACAAAGCTGGAGATGGCGCTAACAACACTGGAGATAGAGATGGCGCTAAACACTTGTTTGACCCTGGAGATAGAGATGGCATAGGCTTTGTTTCTGAAATGTCACTCCTAATTCAAATTTTTGAGTGTTCCCAACTATTGGGAGGGAATATCTCAGCACTTTGAAAAATTATACTTTAACTGTGGTTAAACACCAGTGAAGTTTGATGTGACTAAACTAAGGTGCATTCATTTACATGGAAAGTAGTGCGGACAGATGTCTAAAGAAGTTAGAAAATGACATTTTAATTACTTTATAGTTATTTTTCTCTCTCCTACATGGCATTTCTTATAGGGCCCTCTTTGGGCCCATATTTTCTCTAGATGGCTACTTGGGTTAGCCGGGTAGCCACACATAGGAAAATTAGTCTGTATAGTGATTTGGGTTTCTCTATGCTATACTCAAGGGCATGTCTCAGGTTTGTCATTTATTGGGCATTGTTCTAGTTTGGTAGGTGGTAGGCCAATTTTAGGACATCTGTCCTTTCATGCAGTTAGGGATTTCCTATATGTACAATTTTCTTTGTAATATACATAACTTTTGTTGTGCCATTTTTGAGAGCTTGTGAGGAGTGGCTATGGTGCTTGTGTGATGTGATCTGCATCCTGCACTAGATTCTATTAGAATTTCAACTTGGTACCAGAGCTACAGGGTGTAGCAGGTATGCACGATCTGGTGGGGCTATGGAATAACGTCTTTCACTAGGAGAAATAACACTCAAAGCGTCTCAGGAGAGAGGACTCCATACGGGACATCGGCAGTACGAATGGTAGGAGACAACAAAGTTTATTCAATCAGAGCTTTAGGGAAGATCAGAACGATCATTGTAGGTGGATTCCGGGGAGAATTCACGGAGAAACTTGCAGTTTCGGTGGTTTCGGAAAAATCATTGATGGTGGCCTCATAATTCACCATGTGGACAGCCATTTGGTGCAACGGGATTTGCATGGGTTTGCAAAGAGCAGTGATAGAGAGCCATAGTAATTTACATGGATAGATTTGGTCGAAAATGAGAAATTTCCAGTTTTGAGAGGTGTTGAAGGATTTCTGAGAAATCAAGCTATTTGCAGTTAATACCGTCCTGATTTCAGAACCGTAAATTGCATCAGGGCACTGGAGGTAGGGCAACCTCAGTGTGGAAGAAAGCTACAATAAAAAGCTTAGGGAAAGACTAAGCAATGCCCAAAAAATCTCTCTTAGATTTGACAGCTAGGGTTTGTAGCATAAAAAGATTGGATCTTTCTTTGTGCTTGCACTTTCAAACCTGTAATTTCCTATAGGTGGGCACCCTAGTGAATAGTTTTAGCATCCAATAGGCCGTGGAGCATCGTGGATTAGCCAAGGAGCAAGATTGGACTGTTTGCAAGTAGCCATAGCAATGTAAAAACCCTAGCAAGAAGCCTGAAAGCTTGAGGAAGGAGGAGAGAGGACCACAAGGAAGAAAGCTGCAACAGAAAGCTCAGAGAAAGACTGAGCAATGCCCAAGAAATCTCTCTAAGATTTGATAGCTAGGGTTTGTAGCATAAAAAGATTGGATCTTTCTTCATGCTTGCACTTTTTCAAACCTGTAATTTCCTACAGGTGGGCACCCTAGTGAATAGTTTCAGCATCCAATAGGCCGTGGAGCATCGTGGATCAGCCAAGGAGCAAGATCGGACTGTTTGCAAGTAGCCATAACAATGTAAAAACCCTAGCAAGAAGCCTGAAATCTTGAGGAAGGAGGAGAAGGAGAGAGGATCGCGAGGAGGGTCGCGTGCGTCCAATTCGACCATGCACATAGTGTTTTGTGGGGTCTCGTGGCTAGAGTGGAGTAGTTTGGCACGACAGATCACGGACAACCATAGGATCAACTATAGGACCACGAGGAGGGTCGTGTGCGTCCAATTCGACCATGCACATAGTGTTTTGTGGGGTCTCGTGGCTAGAGTGGAGTAGTTTGGCACGACAGATCACGGACAACCATAGGATCAACTATAGGACCACGAGGAGGGTCGTGTGCATCCAATTCGACCATGCACATAGTGTTTTGTGGGGTCTCATGGCTAGAGTGGAGTAGTTTGGCATGGCAGATCATGGACAACCATAGGATCAACTCTCAAATGCATCGACGGTCGCAATGTGGCACTCGGGAAGGGCTATGGATCGTTAGATGGAGGTCCACCAATGGATGGGTTGTGAAAGGACCTGAAGGGCCAGAATGAAGTTTCTTCATTAAAAAAATTTGCAGCTTGAAATGGGCTGAAGGGACCTGAAGTCTAGAATGGACTTCACTTTATTAAAAATATTCAATACGAAGAAACAGTTCAAAATGTAAGGGCATTTTTTGGAAGAGCCTAACTAAGGCTAGAAGGCACCTTTTTTTGCCATCCTTGGCCCAAAATGACCCCTAAAATTGGCTGCTCAGAGATAGCGGATAGAATGACATCATAGAGCAAGGAAAAATGCATTTTGGGAGGTTTTCATCATCGTTCTATCGAGCAGAGTGTAGGTGACCTACTGATGGGCTACATTCGCCATTTGGGTACCATAGGGCTAAATACGGGGCAATTTTTGGCTGGTGAAACCTATTACAGGGTAGTACGGTGAGACACAATCACTTCTAAATCATTATTGCTTACTTTTAACAGGGTAACAGGGTGTTTGAAAGCAATAAATGCAGTATGGAGACGAATGGTAGCAAAATTGTGTGGAGAAAGCTAGCTTTGATGATGGAAGTGTACTATTGGCGACATGACTACTCATCATTGGCAACAATTTTGAGAGGGCAAGCAATCACAGGTGAGAGATAGGCATGGTATGCCAGTTACAGATGAAAAATTGTTGTGATCAGATTCAACTTTGGAGTTAGAACCCCAATGTCAGGTGGCGTTGGAGGAACACTCTCACATGTATGATTGACAGTGGCATTGTCGAGTCAGGTGATAGCTACATTGACACATGCATCTTTAGCTTGGAAATTTTATCGTTTGGAGGGGAATATGGGCTAGCTTGGAAGTACACACATATTGGTGGTCACAGGTGATGGAAGTGCGAGGTGGTGCCAATTGAAAGCCATTGGGCAAGATAGCAGACTTGCATTGGACGAGCTGTGTGTGGGACATGCAGAGGATGAAGAACGAGTCAATAATCACACTTTGGATGCTCTTGGTGAGTGGTGAGTGTGATGATTTTGCGATTTTGCAGTCGATAAGTCAATTTTGATCAAGCCATTGTAGCTGTGGAGCAGTGTATTAGGTTTGTTATCGGGAGATACACTTCAACTGCCAGTTTGGGTGAGTCAAGTCAATTTGCCATATCATATTGCATCAGGAATGTAGATTCCAGTGATAATAGGTTGCATATTGTTTGGTTTGGGCCATGGAAGATCTCACATGTTCACTTGGAGGGATATTGGCATGCACAGTCATGTGAGGGAATTGATGATGGCTTTGGAGTTCACATCTCAGTGTATTATCAGGGAGTGGTTTGGAACCATTCATAGGAGTAGCTTGGAGCTAGCTTGGGGGAATATAGGACAGGAAACTCACTATGCAACTGTTCAATGACGCGATTCTTATGGTCATCGCGCCAGTCATGAGAAATATCTCTGGAAAAGTGTACATACATGAGTTCCCTCATGCATGTGATGACTCTCTTACCACAATTACAATGATGTGACCATTTCTGTCTATGTCATGCGATGGTAGGATGGCAGCTGGTGGACATGTGGCCATGGGAGTATCTACAGGGGTGGCCTCCGGTATGGGAGATGTGGCCCTGGGAGTATTTGCAAGGGTGGCCTTAGGTATGGGAGATGCCCCACCAACGAGAGAATATTGATGATGTGGCTCATGCAATCAATAGATTGATGCCATGTGTCATATGTCTAGAAAACTAGTTTTTTGGCCTTTTTAGCCACTAGAACTTGAATTAAATCATATGTACAACCTATATGATTATGCTACATGACAAGTACACTATTTTCACATGGGAACATGCTCCACACATGTGTGTTTATCTATATACAAGATTTTTGGCCTCTACCAAGCTTATTTTTGCATTTTTCACAAACAAGACACGAACGAGAAACGAACTCGAACAGAAAATGTTCGTGCGTAGTGAAACAAGTTATATGACTCTCTCCGGAAGCATGACTACACCTATCAGAATGAACAAAACTTTAATGATGGAAATCATGGTCATTCTTGATTACGTAGACAAGCATTAATGGATGAAGCGCCAGAAGAATAATTTGTCGAGAATAGCAAGACAAATTATATGTCACGAATGATTCGCGAAGAGCTAGACTGTGCTCGACTGATAATTAGTCACGAATGATTCGCGAAAGACAAGACCAAATGTTAGTCGTCTATTACCAGAAAGAACAACTAGAAAGATCAGACAGAATGAATGACAAGCATAACAATATTAACATCGATCTGAACGTAGAACAAAGAACTGTATCACATTAAGTATATCACGTATACATGTCAATAATGCAGTAGAGCACAAGATAATAGCGGACGAAACCACGTGCCCTACAAAACTTATTTCAATCTATAAAAAGGGATGAAATCTTAATTCTGACAAGAATGAAGAATCAATGCTCAGGGCATCTACTTCGTCTACTTCTATATCTGTCTCTTCACTCATCAACTTATTCTCCCATTCTATTGAATACCCAAATGGTATCCAGTGTATATATACATTATATTATAGGTGTGCAGATGTGGAAAGTACAGTGGATGTGTTGTCTGTAAGAGATCGTGGGTGGCCGTAGTTGTTGTCCAGTCTATTAGCACAGCTGCATGGGGTGAGCGTGAAAAGGTGCGACGTCAGTCAATGCTGAAGTGACCGTTGGTGATGACGTTTTGCCTTTCACTATAACCTGTGTAAAAACACAGTGTCGCGATTTTTTCGTGTTTTGTTCGTCTGTGCGAATTTGCGTGTAAATATACAGGCTGTGTGACAACGTTAGTAAATATGCAGCATGAATGGAGGCAGATTAAAATGGGATTTAAGGAGAGTAGAAGTAATAAATCCAACACCCCCTCTTAATCTAGATCCATGAATGCCTTGATCTTCAGACTGAGCAATGCACAAAATTTGTTGTGTGCATTAACACTTAGTGCTTTTGTGAAGATGTTTGCAACCATGTCCTATGTTCTGCAGTACGTTAAGCTCACCTCTCTGTCGAGAACCTTGCCCCTGATGTAGTGATACATGTTCTCAATGTGCTTACTCCTAGAATGAAATCTAGGGTTGGCCAATAAGGCAATAGCACTTTGGTTGTCACAAAACAAAATTGTAGGGCTGCACTGATACAGATTGATGTCTAATAGCAAATTTCTCAACTAAAATGCTTCCTTGATAGATTGAGAAGTAGCAATGTATTCTGCTTCAGTAGAAGAAAGTGCGATAGAGGTTTGCTTACAACTATTCCACGAAATAGGACCGCCGTTGAAGAAGAATGTAAATCCAAATGTGGACTTATGATCATCTGTATCTCCTCCCCAGCTTGCATCAGAATAACCACTGAGTTGGTGAAGATTGTCGTTGCTGACATCTCCATAGCAAACGCACTGGTCCAAGGTAGCTCGAATATACCTCATGACTCAAATAAGAGCTAATAACAAAAGAGATATATGGTCTTGTACAGACCATTGCGTACATGAGATATCCTAGTATCGATTGATACGGACACTCTCTCATTTGCTCCTCTTCATGCTTGGTCTGGGGACTTTGGTCCTTTGACAAATGCAGGCCTGGATCCATTGGTGAGTGAGCTAATTTACAATTCATCAAATTGTATCTGTTAAGAACATTATGATGATACCTTTGTTGAGTGATGTAAATCAGTCGATTTGCTCTATCTCTGTGATTTGAATTTCCAAATAGAAGTGATCTTCATCCAGATCAGTCATGTCGAATTCTAAGAACAACATCTGTTTTGAATTATTAACCATATAAGGTATTGTTGCTGAAGAGCAACGTATCATCCATGTACAAGGTGATGATAACGAAGGATTGCTGTACTAACTTCGAATAAACATTGCAATCAGCAGTGCTTGGTTTAAATCCTTGTTCAATGAAGAATGTATTAATTCTCTGAAACCAAGCCCAGGCAGACTGTTTCAAGCCATACAGTGCTTTGTGGAGTTTACAGACACAATTTTTCATGCCTTCTAGAACGTATCCTTTGGGCTGGATCATGTAGATATCTTCTTGTATAACTCCATTTAGATAGGTTGTTTGTACATCAAGTTGATGTACTTCGAGGTCGGCAGCTGCAGCATAAGACAAGAGCATTCGGATCGACGAATGTTTGACGACTAGACTAAAAGTCTCACTGTAGTCAACATTCGGGATCTAGGTAAATCCTCATGCTACCAGTCTGGCCTTCCTTCGATCAATTGCTCCGTTGGCATTATATTTGATCTTAAAGATCCATTTGCAATCAATGATATTGCAGCCAATAGGAGCTTTGACTAATGATCATGTCTAATTCTTGATCAAAGAGGAATACTCTTTGTCCATGGCTTCTCTCCAGAGATCAGAGTCTGGTTGGCTCAGTGCCTCTTTGAGCCTGAGCTGATTAATGAAAATGCCATAATTATGTGGTTTTTGTCAGGTCTACCTAAACGGAGCATACATGAGCTGAAACGCCATACTGAGTACGCACTTTTGCAAAATGCGATGGACATTGCAATTTGGGAGGAGGATGAAGATTCAGATTATGAGCCGAATGTCAGTATGTTGCCTTATACAGCAGGGCAGACTACTACGACATCCACTACTATTGCATCAACGAATGCCAATGCTACTGCAGAAATGATGCTCAATGAGTTCGAGAAACTTGAGAAGACCTAGCAGAAACAGATGGAAAAGTTGCAGTTGCAATTTGATGAGAAGATCAAAGCATTGGAAAATTCCATGGAGAAGTGAACAAGGAACCTAAGAAGTTTGCAAAGACTTTCCTACTAGGAAAAATGTCTGGTGTTTATTTGTATAGGAAATCACACAGTGAACGAGTGTCCTCGATTGAAAAACCAAATGGAGATCAGTGTTTGCCATCTGTGTTAATTCACCTGACCATGAGACTGCCTTTTTGCAACTTCAACCCTCGGATAATTCAGCAACGGTATGCCCCATATGGATATCGAGATCCACAGTATGGAGGCAATCCAGCAACAAGACTGCAACAATCTACTCTTGGATACCCGGAACGTCTAGCTTTGCCTGCCCCACCAAAACACTCGCTCCTCTTGCCCAATTTAATGGAACTAGGACCTTACGGAAGTGCTGAGCAATGGAGCTATGGTAATGATCAAGAAAGGTGGATCTTTAGAACAGTATGCCATTTATGCTGCCGCTCAATAACAA